>JAWDHC010000177.1:0-62552 GCA_036172615.1 Curvularia verruculosa | reverse complement strand
GTTTGGTGGGGTGCGCAACTCGCTTGTACGCGCAACTCGCTTGTAAACCACGTTACCTATTTACCTTTTCCACCTTCAGGGCTTTTGTAGGTTCCTTGGATCTAAAAGGAGGGGGGAAAAGGGTATTACTATAGAGAATGCAATGCAGCCAGCCAGCCAGCCAGCCAGCCATTCATACACAGATTTCATAGTACGAGTGCGACTGATCCTATCTTCTGATCGTCTCGGGTTCGCTTATCTTCTGTCACACCGGTGTATACAGCTTAGGGAATGATGCGGGTGTCACATATCGGCTCATCATCGAAGGAACGCTTGTAGTAACCCTGCGAGTGAGAGGCGTTGCGTGATGCAAGAATCGAGCCAAACGGCACGCTACGGTACTTTCCCGCCAGCGTCACATCAACGGTAAGACGCATGCATGTCATGCTTTTCGTGCATCAAACCACAGAGACAAGATGCACAAATTTTCGACGAGAAAACGACGTGTCTCTTCCTACCGCTCAAAATAGCCGAAGCATATGGCGGGAAACTACATCATGACGCAAGGCAAATGCCACAAACGGTAACCTTTCTTGCTGCTAAGATGTACATGAGTCGACGTAGATACCCTTTGTGATAGGAAATTGCACAGAAAAGGAAAGACAACTTTTCCACAAGATTTTCGTAAACGGGGCAAAGATGGAATGTGACATCTATAAAGCAGCCTGGCTCAGGAACAGACCTATTCTCACCTTGAAACCAGAAAAAAAAACCCCTCTCAGACTTAGCAAATCTACTGTCCTCTCCCAAGCCACTCTCTTGTACCAATCCGCTATCCATCCAACCTCTATCATCCCAACATATAAACAACCTCCTCTCCCAATCCTACAACAGCCTATCCACCTGCTACCCAACCAATCAACCAAAATGTGCAAGCACACATTCACCAACAAAGTCACCTTCCCCTGCATGAGCGACGACGAAGGCATCACCACCATGCCCGTAAGTCTCTCGACCCTTGCAAATCCGAATGCACTCTTTTTCTTTTCTTTTTTCCAAACCCTCTATGCATATTCTGACACTTCATCGACTAAAAACAGGTCCCCGGCCGCCGCTGCCCAGCCTGTCTTGAGCGCGGAAATACCGTCTGGGTCGTTCCGGGAAAGGATTGCCATGAGTGCGGTACGCCTGTGAACTAGGTTGAAGCAGAGCCGTTGAGGCTGTAGTGATGGCGGCGTAGGCTTGACAAATAAAAGGTCTCAACCTCAATCTTTTTTTGGGCCAAGGGCAGCTGGTTGGTAGGTTATACTGGCATCTACTCTTCCATGTTTTCAAAACTAGGATGGGTGTTTGTGCGCATGTTCTGGTGACGAGGAGGTGATTGTTTAGGTTTCTTTCCCTTTTCAAGATTGATACTTTTAGTTTAGCATGGAGTTGTCACTCAAACAATGAAGAGTTTCGTCTAAATCGCTCATGAGATGGGTTCCAATACCAATGTGATTCGGGAAGAGACGAGAAATAGTTCACAGGATCACCATCGCAACCTTTACAGTAACCTTCCAAACCCCCAATCTTTCCAACAAACCTATCCGGCTCTGACTACACCTGTGTCACATCCACGTGGAGAAACGCAACAAATTGTACAACTTTATAGGATCTCTGCTCGCGGACTCTCAAACTCGGGTGAAACTCTGGCGACTGCTGCCAAATCTACGCTTTTCTTTCTGTGGTCGATGATACAATTTCTGGTACTGACGTTCATGGTGCTGCTGCAGAATTTCATTGGAGAACTGTTTTCCACGACCAAATCGCTGACCAGTCGGGAAAAACTATCATTGCATTAGCAAAACCGCGCACCCAAAAGGCCAAGGTATAAATGATCCAAGGAAAGACAGTAGGACAATCGTCGTCGTGACGGCTAATAAGAACATGAAATTTGTTCAAGCCGCACTAACCGTCTTAGTGATGCGGACCAACAGTGCTCCCTTCGAAACAACCCCGTTTGCATCGTAAAGGTGAAGTACACGGTAGCCAGTTTGGAGGCGGTCAAGACGGAAACAGGCCCAAGCGGCTAGATCATCGTTGAGACGTTCATCGTCCATGACTTTGAACCTAGTGAAACAGAAGGTCAGCAGATATCCCTAGATTGTCCAAGTCGTATGGTAAAGGGAATTGGTGAGGCCTGGACACTAACTGTAGAATCACAGCCATCTGCAACTCGGCAGATCGATTCTCAGCAGTGTACCACAGCCTTTTCCTCTACGCGTCAATTCCAACATCCGTGAAATCCATTAGCCGTACATATACGGCTCGGCTACCGGATTGGGTGTGGAAACAGTCTTGTGCTGCGTTGGATATGGTGCGCAAAGGCAACACTTGTAACAGGAGGCGACCTGCATGCGAAGGACACGTAACGGGGAAAAAAAAAAGAAACACTCACCTGACAAATGTCAATTCATCCGTCACGCCTTGCACATCAACGAATTTGATGACCTCGCGGCCAAAGTCGGGATTTGGAGTTCGAGCAGTCTTGGTCTTCGCTTTATATTCGCCTTTTTGGCTTCTTCCGTTGCCCGGCACGGGCTCGGCATTGCGCTCTTCGTATGACTCGACGTGTAGCTCGACCTTTACATAGGGTTTAAAGTCTTTTGGATCGTCCTCTTCTGGAGGTAAGGGAATGTTCTGTCCGGCGATGAACTCGATGCTTAGGTCCATGACTTGCCGAGCAATAGCTGTCTTCTGCGATGTCGCATCACTTGTGCTGCGGTAACCCTCTGGCTTGAGAACCCAGCCAGGAGTACCTGCAAACATTGCTTCATTTTGCATCATTCCACCGTCCCAGCGCTGCCAATTGAGTGCCACAATCTGAACTCCCATGCGCCAAAATACGGAGGGATTGAGATTCGAAGAGGTCAACCGAAGACCCTTTGGATACGCGCGCATAAGGTAATTTTTGTTATGGGTGAAAAGTCCAACGGGATCACTTTCATGAAGATCCATCAATGTCCCTTCGGCAAGTGAGAAGATGTGCGTAGGTATTTTCGCCTCCGGTGTATCTAGGCCCTTGTATGAGTGGCCCCCGAGGTAGACACCAAGTCGTGACAGGGACTCTACAATCTTGGGTTTTGGCGCCGGAGGTTTCGTCTCGCCATCCGGACCAAGTTCCTCTTCCGAGCCTGCAGAATCAACGCTTGCGGTGTGCTCTAGCGGGGGCGCGGGTCCGCCAGCTGTGGAGGCCAGTGGGTCAGAAGCTGATGATTTTATATGTCCACGCTTGACCTTCACGAGGATTTTGTTCTCCAATGCCTTCAGCGGTGGCAGGGGGATTGTTTCCAGGCTCTGTGTGGGGTCGTCTGGTGCTTCAAGCAACATACCCTTCCAGTACTCTTGCATGAGTTCGACCATGATTTCTTGTTGCTCTTGACCGGCATGTACCTCGAGACTGACAATCAGAGGCAGGCTAGATACTGCGAATGCGTATTCTTTAATAGTCGCGCAGACTGCTCGGAAGGTCATGTCCTTGGTCAAAGTGTAGCCGTGCAACACCCTAGGCTCTGCTCGAGAGGAATAGGAAGCCGAATGCCAGGGCTGAATCTTTTGCATGTCTTCTTCAGGCGGCGAGGACTTCTCTTCCTCCTTCTCGTCATCTGACTTGTCCTTCTTCCCAAATTTCAAGCCTAATCGTTTCCGGATACTGAGGCCAGTCTTGGACTTCTTCTTTTCCTTCCTGGTCTCGTCGGCACCGGGATTGCCCATAGCGGCTTCTTCGTCTGAGCTCGAGTCAGAGAGCTCGTCGCCATCCCAAACGTCCACTTCAACGCAGCGACAACCTCGCATTAAAACATTCTTGTAGGCATCAACGCTTGAGTCGCTTGACAACTGGTTGCCTGTGAGATATGTGTTGTGGCTTGATGAGATGAAGTAATTGGAGATTGGATACGATTCGTCAAGAGGCTGTGCAGGCTTCATTACGTTGCCTAGTCCGGACGCAAAATAATTGGCGAAAGAAGGAAAAGAGCCATCTCCTAGGAGATCCAGGTGGCTTTGTACTTGATGATCCGCACCATGGTCCAAGGCATTCTGCTCCTTGAGCCAGCTCATTTGTCCTTCTTTGGTCTGTAAATTATGGCGGGTGATGACATCGTTGTATACGGTTCGAAGATAGCTTTGAAGATTGGACAGGTCATCGAGGGTGCGAGCTTTGGGTGAGGCAGAAGCCGTACCACCTCCAGCCTGGAGTTGAGGGCTGTCAAGCTTGGGCGTGCCCAGCTTGCTGTCCTTGGAGGGGTCTGGCATCTTGTGAGGGGTATTGTGAGTGCGACGACAGCAGCAGCAGCAGCAGCAACAGCGAGGAGAGGGTTACAAGCACGGCCAATGAGCGTATGGTTGAGAGTGAAAGCGTGAGGATGCAGAGGTGTGGAGTTTTTGAATAGCTGGCGGATGCCTGAGAGATTGCTGACTGCAGGTCGTCCCCAGCTGTCTTGAACCGCGTCAGCGCTTCCTTCTCAGGTTTAATTGCATGTAATTGCCTGAAACAAGCAGAACATACCTTGAGGGAGATTATCGATGATTGTCTATTGCAACTACAGTTGCAATTGCAGGTGCCAATGTGAAAGCCTTAGGATGTCGAAAATGGTAGCGGTGTAGTATGGCACGAGAGAGGACACGGCTGGCAATATAGGCGTGGATGCAATGGCCTCATATCCTCAGCTCGAGCCTGCCTTGGCTGCCGCATTGGCGTTTGATGATCCAACTGGTGGGGCGCTGAACAAGGGCTTGTACGTGTGGACAAATGCCACGCGGCATTGAGCAATTGCTGCATTAGACCAGCGTATCTGGCAAAGAGGAAGAATGCCTTGCTTGCGTCGCGTGCATTGCTAGCTGCGGTTCAACGGCAGACTTGCCAAGCTTCACCGACGTCACCCCAGAGGCATGTCAGATCAGGGTCCAACGGCTCCGAAACACTTCTCACGTCTCATTCGTCCCACCAACATCCAGCACGTTCATTCCTAACAGACGTACTATCACAGACAGCCCGCCATGGCAAAGTCCCGGAAAGAAGCAGAGAGCGAAGTTCGTTCTTGGGGATTCAAACATGTCTTCACATGGACGGATAGCCCGTAAGCTTTTATACATTATTACAGTATTATATCTTGTTCGCAAGCCCTGACCAACGATTGCCTAGCAATGCCCACTATGCGCCACACAAGCATAGCGGCAAAACTACCCATCTTGTCCTTGACGGTTCCCTAACATACACATACCCTGACGATCCAGATGCCAAGCGGGAAACAGTTGGGCCTGGTGCGAGATGGGATGTCGATGCGCACAAGGTGCACGAAGTCTGGGTAGGTTCCCAAGGATGTACCTACGTCATTGGAGAATAGTGTAGACCAATTCATTTCATCTGCATCTTCAACCCAGGAATCCATTCTGTCCCAGGTATTTGATTGCGTCAAGTGCTAGTTGGTCCGCCTTGACAAGCTCTTGTTCCACCATACGCTCGTACAGCCCTGGAAGCTTGTTGTTCTCCTCCCGTGGGGGGTGTTGATATTTGCATTTGCTGAGATAGGGACACCTTCCGTTTCGTTTCCAGTTCGTGCACAGCTTGTTACTTTTCGCCTCTGTCCTCGAAACTGCTGGTGGAGCAGGTGGAACCTTTATTGCCGGTGGGGCAATCTTTGAAGAGGTGGTTTCTGGTGCCTCATTGTCCTCTTCCGAATCAGATCCAGAGTCGGATTCTGATTCCTCTGAGCTTGACACAACAGACGACTCGGAGAGGACCGAGCTCTGCTCATCCGACTCTGTCTCGCTATCATATCCCACCCCAAGATCTACCGCAACTGGAGTTGATTGCTTCTTCACCATGCTCTCGTGTAACTTCTTTCGCAACGTAGCTAATTCCTCTTGTCTCTTTTTGTCAGCTTCTTGCTTTACATTTTCGCGTTTAGTCTGATCATCGCCTTTGCTCGGCTGAGCTTCAGTTTTGTTGTCTGCTTCTCTATCTTTCGGTGGTTTTCCTTTTATTCTGCGCAGGAAATCAAGCTCAGCCATACGCTTCCGCGCTGCTTCTTCCTGCTTCTCGGTGATTCTCTTCTGTGTGGGAAAGTTCTTCCTACGATCCTTGATCCATGCTGCCACTTCAGCCCCCGTTTGTATGCTGATGGTTTCTCCATCGTGCTCAAAAGCAAAGCCACCACCCTTCAGCCTTTCGGAAAAGGCTGCCTCTTCGTCAATCTCCTCTTCATCGCTACTTGCATCGTGCTCAACCTGCTTTGAAAGGCCTAGAGTAACTTTGCGTTTCTTGTTTTCAGGTTGCGCGACCGGCGTTGGCAGTGGTAAGGAAAAGCCAAAACTAGGTACTTGTGGGGGTACGGCCGCCTTGGCTCGGGGTGGCTTTGAGCTTTGTTGTGGCACATTCTTTCGCGGCTGTGAGTCGCCGTTTCGATCCGTCAGCTTTCGTTTTTGGCCTGCATGCTTAGGCGAAGCATTTTGAGGACCATTTTGACTGTGTGTGGATGGTGATGGTGGTAGGCATGACTCGGAGGTGGTCGGGCTATTATGGTGATATGTTGTTGCGTTATTGGAGAACGAAGGATTGAGATGACCTTGTAGTGGTATGTCTCCCTGCAGCGCCCTTCCACCATCATATCCATGGCCAGCATTGGAGTCAGTTGTGTGGTTTTTGCCGCCTCTGTTATTCTGATATCCTCCCCTCTGGCCTCTGCCACGCGCATCCCCTCGCCCGCGATTCTGCCCGTGGCCGCCTCTCGTATTCCCTGTACCGCTGAGGATGCCACCTCCTCTGTTGTGATTGCCTCCTCTTCCACGACCCCTTTCGCTCCCTCCGCGATTGTGACTTCCTCGTTGACTTGCATATGGCTGCTCGTTTGACGTAGCCTTGGGCGGCGGTGGTGGTGGAGGTGGAAATTTGAACGTCATCTTGCTACAATTACAAGTTCTTATAAGGAGTGAATTTCAACCCATGCCACAAGTTTAGGTATCTCGGGAAAATGGAGGGCAATAGGGTTTGTGAAGAAAAACTGAGAAGTTGGTTGCAGGAAGAGATGCGACGCGCCTCGGCGATCTGACCAACACGCCAAAAAGTTCTTATCGATACTGCTAGCTCCATGCTAACCATCACCCAAGGCGCAACTCTCATCTCTGACTCTCTCACCAAATCACAATGCAGAGGTGACGAGCGCTTGTTACACCTAAATCCATGAAGCCTCCAAAGTCGCGACCATGTTCATACTCGTAAGTTACATCTGCCTATTGTGACTCACCAAAACTTGCGGCATGTCTCCCATAGAGTGCCGAAATTTTCAGATCAACACAATCTTTACAGCCACGCCGCTGTCTCTGCGTCACAAATTCATTTTGTTTGACCGGTGTTTCGTAGAGCATGTCCTAATTTATTCCTAGACCACGATTCAAGACCTGATTCAAATCAAGCCGCAGGACTTTGAGAAGCCTAGCGCGCAAGCCATCAAGGATGTCATCAACGACAAATACAGTAATAGGATTATTCCTAACATTGGCCTTTGCCTTTGTATGTGGGATCTACTGTCAGCTTCCGAAGGCCTAATTGGCCACGGTACAGGTCTCGTCAACGTTAATGGTGCGTTATCACATTGCTAACAACGGCCCTGCGCTTACCCAAACCCTAGTCGAGTTTCGAATGACCGTCTTTCGTCCATTCCGTGGTGAGATCATCTATGGGCGCATCAAGTCATCTAATGAAGAGGGCATCATTATTGATCTCGAATTCACCTCAGAGATTTTTATTCCCTATCAAAACCTTCCGGAGAACTCATCATTCTCCCAAGCAGAAAATGTCTGGGTATGGAACTCTGAGGGAACAGAGCTCTTTTTTGATAAGGGAGAGCCAGTCTTGTTCAGAGTAGAGCACGAGGAGTGGTTTGATCAGCGACCGACGATTGTAGAAAAAGATGAAAAGGGCGAAATCGTTGAAGAGCGACCCACAGCCTGGAGAGTCATTGTAAGTACATGACGGCTAGACGGCTGCGAGCACATCTAACTAGGACAACAGGGTTCAATGGCCCAGCCAGGTCTTGGCCCGACACTATGGTGGGCCGAGGGCGGAGAAGAAGGCGAGGAAGGAGACGTTGATATGGATGGTGCTGAAGAGTGATGACGACTCTGCCGTGGCTAAACATGTGCACCTTTGGTGAATCGGAGTTCCTCACGGACATAGGTGTCACTGAAAAAGGGATCAAAAGACATTTACGATAATCAAATGCCACAGAGTATTAAACGTACCATCTCACCGGATTGACAGGATACCACTCGCCTATCTTTGGAAGCGCATATCAGTAATCTCAGCATAGCTTCATGCATTGCTAAATCTTCTGTAGACATACTTTGAAATCTTTCATCATATTTTCAAATCTCTGTGGATCAGTATTGCTATTAAGCTCAGGAACCCAACATACGAGTTTTTTGACCGGGGCATGTACCAAGCGATCTGGATTAGGAAACCACCACCCGAGCCTCGGTAGTAGCGACGTATCTTCCTCCGCATCCCCAGCAACGCGGCGGCGTCTATCCGGGGTGATCTGTGCAGATGTTACCTCTAACACAATCGTAGCACTTCTTCTAATCAACTCGCCTGCCCCTTGTTCTGTTGATTTTTTTCTTTCGCGCCTTTTCCTTTGGTAAACTAGGTCCTATTACAGGTCTTGAAGCTAAACAGACCGATAAACGTTACCACACTCTGTCACCCATTCGTTGGTTATCGTCTCTGAGAAAATATCAAAATGCCGTTGTATACCGCGGTCCACCTTGCTGAGCGGCCACAGGATGGTATCGTTCCCGGAAAGACCTTCCAAACTAAACAGCACGAGGTTCCATCTGCGTCGTCGCTTAAAGATGGAGAGGTCATCTTCCAGACCCTCTATCTGTCAATCGATCCCGCCATGCGCAGCTGGCTCAACACAACCAGAGCTCACATTCCGCCTGTGAAGGTTGGCGCTGTGATGCGCTGCCAAGGTATTGGCCTCATTGTCGCAAGTAAAAACAAAAAGTTTCCGGTGGGAACATATGCGAAGGCAATGTGCGGATTGGCCGAGTATGCCGTTCTCAATGAAAAGAAGGGCTTGGAGCTGCTAGACCTTCCGCAAGGCACTGCGCTCACCGACGAGCTTGGCGTTGTGGGAGTCACGGGCCTTACAGCTTACTTTGGCGTTCTTGAGATCGGACAGGTTAAGAAGGGAGATTTGGTAGTTGTCAGCGGCGCGGCTGGTGCTACAGGAAGCATTGCGGGGCAAATTGCGAAGCTCAAGGGCGCAAGAGTGCTGGGACTTGCAGGCGCAGACAGCAAAGTAGCATGGCTCAAGGAGGAACTTGGCTTCGACGAGGCACTGAACTACAAGGACCCCGACTTCAAGGAAAAGTTCAAGGACGCTACAAAAGGACTCATCGATGTCTATTTTGACAATGTCGGTGGAGAGATTCTCGATATGGCGCTAGATCGAGCGAAGCCTTTTGCTAGATTCGTCATGTGCGGCGCCGTTTCGGACTACAACAAGCACCAGGCACCGGGACTCAAGGTACGTTCCTACAACTCAAACTTTGCAATAATTGATGAAGCTTATACATGCAAGAACTACATGATGATCATCACCATGCGCATCCGCATGCAAGGTTTCGTTGTCTTCGACTTTGCTGAGAGGTTCCCCGAGGTCAGGAAAGAAATCGCTCAATGGCTTATGGAGGGAAAACTCAAGCGAAAAGAAACAATCATCAGGGGGAGTATCAGCAAGGCAGAAGAAGCCTTGTCTGCGTCTTACGAAGGCAAGAATACTGGTATGTTTTTTGGGCATATGGTCAGGTGCAAACAGACTTGGAAGCTAACAATTCGTAGGCAAACTCCTGCTACAAGTGGCAGATCCTGAGGCAGCCAAGTCAAGACTATAGTGGAACTATATGTTTGAGTATTGTTAGCGAAGCAATCTATGCAATTAATGGCGTCCAGAATCATAGGCACGTGATATAGTAGATTTTGGAATACTTGCTCGCAATCGATAAGTTTTGTGACTAGTGCGAATTAGCCCCTCGGCGATGGCCCCTGCATGCAACTTTTAGATGGCGGCGGCCGCCGATGGTGAAATCCCCCACGCACTCACTCTGAGTAAACCTCGCCAGGTCAAGGCATGTTATGCTACGAACCCTCTTTCGAACAATAACACGAGCCATGGCCTCCTCCGAGCCCGCACGCGTACCCACCCCCAAAAATGGTGTCGACTACCGCGGCAAAGTGGTACTCGCGCCAATGGTGCGCTCTGGTGAACTCCCCTCTCGACTGCTGGCGCTGAAGTACGGCGCAGACCTGGTATGGGGTCCAGAAACCATCGATCGCGCCATAATTGGAACCACAAGGCGCTTCAACCCACATACCTCAACGTTGGAATTCACCCGCCTGCCAACCTCCAAGATCAAGAACCCTACCCTCGACCCCGATCTCCGCGAGAGCGTCATATACCGCATACATCCAGAACTCGAGAAGGGAAAGCTCATCTACCAAATTGGCACAGCGAACCCTGAGTTGGCAGTACAGGCAGCCAAGATCGTAGCAGCCGATGTGGCGGGCATTGATGTCAACTCTGGCTGCCCCAAGCCATTCTCCACCTCAGGCGGCATGGGTGCAGCGCTTCTAAGGACACCAGACTTGCTCTGCGACATCCTGACGAGGCTTGTCGAAGAGGTGGGAAAGCCATTTGAGATTGGTATCAGTGTCAAGATACGAATTCTGGATCAACCAGAAGATACCGCAGCCCTCGTGAAGCGGCTCGTACGTACTGGCATCACTGGCCTCACTGTGCACTGCCGCACGACACCCATGCGACCTCGAGAACGAGCAATAAGAGGCCAGCTCAAGATGATTGGAGAAATATGCAGGGAAGCAGGAGTTGCATGCGTCATGAACGGCGATGTGACATCTCGTACTGAGGCTTTTAAGCTCATGGAGGAGTACAACATTGACGGCGCCATGATTGCCACCGAAGCCGAAAAGAACCCCAGTTGTTTCCGTCCTGAGGCCGAAGGCGGTCCTCACGAATGGCGCTCACAGTGGAAAACTGTTGTCACAGAATACATGCGCTTTGCGCTACAAGTTGAGAACAGATGGGGCAACACCAAATACCTTCTCGGCCAGATGATTCCAGGAAAGGAGAAGGCATATGCAGCAATGAACAAGTCGAAATGCTACACGGATGTTATTAAGGCGCTTGGCCTGGAAAAAGTTGACGATTTGCTTCAGCAAGCACAAACTGTAGATGAGCATCTCGGCATACCCATCAATGAGTCGAGGGCGTCAAAGCGAGCAAGAGTGAAAGAAGCAGCGAGCAAACCCGAAGAAGATGCCAAAGAACAGGGAGAAAAGAGAAAAGAAAGGGATGCAGAGGAACCAGAAGCAAAGCGCGTCAAGATACCTGAAGCCAATGCTGAAGCAGAGGCCCCTGCTACTCTCCAGCCTCAAGAGGTTCTGGCACCCGCCGCGTTGAGCGTGTAAAATTTCTCCACTATCTCATTTCCTTTTCCATGACATTTTAGCGAATCACGGAGGCGTGTATGTGCATTTGGGGTGCAGCTATTGATTAGTGTGTAGTATTGTAGTATAGATGGGATAAACAGTGGCCCTGGCCTCTAGAAATACGAATCAACTTTATACCAAATAGTTGTCCAATGTTTTTTTTCCTTCTTACACGACATGAGGGTGGGTTCTTCCACACAGCACTATCTACTGTGGCACGATAGATGGTCGCACGCGCAAGAAGATCAAAAGGGCAACCCGCAATCCGGTAGTCGAGTAGTAATCGCCAGTAACTAATTGAGTGAAGAAGGCAGCCTGTCTACTCCGAAAAGAAACCCCATATATACTTACAGTCTAGTCATGTGCCGTTGCACCGCGAACTACTACACCACACTAGTCTTAGCAAAATCATCAGTATCCGCTCTATGGCTTTGCGCTTGTGGTTGAGAACGGGCATAGGAAGATGGGACAAGGCTTGCATAAGAAGATTCCTGTGTCTAATATTTACATATAATATGATGGGATGTGCGTGATAAGACTGAGGGCATGTATTGCATTTCTTTTTGAAATGGACAAGTGCCTCTTTCACTCAAAGCACTACTAGCATTTTTTAGGTTCATTTTTGACTACTCTATCTCAGATCGCCTTGATGTTTTGTGACAAGAACGAACTTCCGTTCATACAATCAAACTTCGAGCTGTTCTTGTTTGAGGGGGACAAAGAGTGGCAGAAAAACGATGATTAGATTCAAAGGTAAGACTGAGACAGACTATATACACATGCACGAGTGATCACTTGATTCCAACATTCAACAGTTCTTAACACTCTTGCTACAAAACCCATTCCTCCTGCGCCATTACTTGCTCAGACGGCTCAGAGTCCTGAATGCTCGGTTGTGGCTCTCCAGGTACATGAGTGACATGTAAGCAATATCCAGCTTCGATTCGGTGCACAGGACCGGCATTTCGATGACCAAGAGATTCCGCACCCATGAGGCTTTCCCGTTGGTATTTGGGAACCGAGATACGGCGAATAGCAATCCTGAGACTATCTCCAGCTGTGCCGATAGGAACGATGATTCTCACACAAGGTGGCTGAAGCTCAGGTTCCATTATCCATCGAGCTAAGCAGCAGTCACCCTGGGATAGGCTGATTTCGTCTAATCCAATATTTTTCAAAGAGTACCACAAGCTTACACTCCCAACGAGGTCTTGGTTGACTACACTTTGGAAACACATGGTGAGAATGAATGGAGGGTCCTGTCGTTGTGGCATTGGGAATCTTGCGGCAGCCTCAGTCTCGATCAATGTCTCATGCAGAGTTTGGCAGCTCCAGTCTAATGCCTTGAACGACTGACTGCGGAATGCGAAAAGAGCAGTTTTGATCTCCAGTCGTTTGATTGGCACAGATTGAAAAGGGAAAACTAAGTCTTTTGGCAAACTTGTGTAAACGAGGTAGGCTTCTACTGTTTTTCGATCCATCTCCAATTCTGTCATGTCCTGACCCAGAAAAATAGGCTCTTCGCAACGTCGGATGTAGCCGGCGGGGGATATCTTTTGAAGAACGATTCCGAAGAAGGTCATTACATCGCCATGAAGAAACAAAGGCAATATCGCGAGAAAGTACTGACTAAGCGAGCTCTGATAAATCCCTTTAGATCTTCTAGCAGGGTATTCATACTTCATCAGAGGTAACTTGATCATGACGCCTTGTCGTACTAATCGAATATAGTGAGCATTTTCGGCCGAGAGATGTGACAGCGCACCACTCCGGACAATTTGGGAATACGGTATGTTTGAGGGAAAACATTTTCGATCAGGATGAGGCTTCAAACACGCAAATCTTTTACAGAACTTATCAATTGAAGCAGCCAAAATTGGAGCGTTGGTTGCAAATGGAGCCCAAGTGAAGAGGAATAAGGTGTAGTCGGCGGTTTCTTCAAATATTGCTTGTTGCAATCTCTGGAAGGCCTTCTCTTCACCTTCACCATATAGAAGCGGCATGTTGACGTTGAAGAGACCAAAAAGGCAATACGAGCTATCCTCAGCCTTGGAGACTTTTCGGTGTGCAGCCCAGGATAGCTTTTGTGCTGCACAAAAGCTATCTTCCGAGGTGCCCCAGTCGAACTCAAGAGCTTCTGTGTCGATGCCTGTAGTAGAGGCCACTTCCTCGACGCGGCTGAGTTTGGTTCCTATGAAGCTCCAATCCGCTGAATAGAACTCCACATTGAAAGGTGCTAGAAGCTCTTGGAGTGTCCAGCCCCGCTTGAACCAGACACTTGTTTGGAAAGCATCTCTCCATCCAGAAGATTCGTCTGCGACATCACTAAGGTATGCATAGCAAACTTCTGCCTTCTGATACCATCGGAACATTGAGTTGATTGATTCTTGTAGTTCCGCTGAACTAGACTTGTCGATACAGCAGCTGTCGATCCAGACCCATTCGTAGCCATCGTCGGCCGCTAGGGCACATGTGCCTGCGACTTTGGCAAACCCGAGCTTCGATCTAGCGGGGTTGTTCGGACTGCTCAGAGGGATCTTTGAAACATCCTCGAATATGATCTCTTCTTCCTCCCATCGATGGGACAGGATAGCGTATTCCGGGGTTTGACCAACAAAATAAGTGAGCTCAAGTGTCTTTGTATTGAGTAGCCTCATGATAGGCCTTTGTTGCTTTCAGGTTGTCACAAAATATGATATCTGGGTTGAATGGTTATTAGGCTGGATGTCACGTTTGGGTTCGGTTGCAGCTGAGTAATGGGAAATGTCCACTAACTCGTTGTTCACAGAGAGAGGCAATGAGGAACCAAAAGCGGTAATTACTGTTAGTTGCAGCAGGTCAAATGAATACAAAAAGATGTTGAACTAAATTAGAGGGAGAGGATGGGAGTGGGAAGAGCCAGAATGTGACAAGGCTGAAGGCAGCTATCGTGCAGAATGCGGGGCACATGAGGCTGAGAATGGACGTTCACCCAATAATCCTGCAGCAGAATTGCCCAAATATCATTGACGTCGATAGTTGCGCTGGGAGAGCAGTGCTACGAGTATTTATTGTACCTGAACGTGCTGAAATGACCGTTTGTGTATCAGACTTTGAAGACACGTCGGGGTGACAGATCGTTGGTACATCACGTGCCAACAGCGCACTTTGCATAATTCTGCAATCTTTCAGAGTCTGAATACTGCGCGGTGTGTATATTCCATTAGATTGCAAAGAAAGAACAATTGATTGCAAGGAGACTACCTTTGTTGATATCGTTCCATTCATTGCGATGAGCATATATAGGGTGGGGCAAGCCGGGAGACTGGACAACATTGCCAAACCCGTTGGTGTTGTATTTGCAGTTTTCCTACAACCTATGCCACTAAGTACTAGTTATATTTCAGCTGAATGACAAAATGATCCTGGCAATGCAATTGAAGGATATGTAGGCAGACCTATTAAGATGTATCAGCCATACACACAATATACCATCAATGAATATCAATAAGTCTATTAGGAAATTCGCAAGTGGGTTGGAGGCATTGTGATAAATATCAAAGCTGTATGAGAATTTTCACAATCTAACATGAAACATCAACAAGATGCTACGTTCTCAACTTCCAATAAAACAAGGCGAATTGACGAACCGCCCCGTGAGATCGGCAGTCTACTCCATATCCCGGCAAAATACCAGTTTCGAGAACAACCATTTTAATTACGCCGAACCAAACGAGTAATGTTTATCAAACCTGCAGATCGTAGCCATCTTTTCTAGAACATATAAAATGAAGAATATGTCTACTGCCATGTATCTGAAAAAACACCCACAATGAAGTACCTTCCAGCTCTTGTTCTCCAATTTGGCCTTGCAGCCGCAGTGTCGGTCTATCAACACAAGTCCCTGAGCAGCGAATCTGCGGGCGCTATCTCCTGCCCTATAATTTTTGATGGCCGTATCTCTCTGAACGCAACCCTGCAGTCCTTTGACAACGCCAACACATCCACTTTCGTCTCTTCCGCTGTAAAAGGCGAAAACCTCACCTGGTCTGAAATCCTTCTCTTCCCAAATAATACTCCTTCAGCGCTCTTCGACCCTGCCAACGCCTACAAACCCCTCGAAGTAACTATCGATGAGCGTTCGCAATTCAGACCCGGAGGCCCAAGCGGGAAGCTACAAAATGCGTTCCGTCGCGCGGGCCTGCTTTTTAAAGACGATCTCAATGATGCTGGCGCCGATGCAGCTGACAAGGGGACTGCTACTTTCCACTGGAGCATCAAACATGATGCACAAAGGCCGTTGAATCTTACTCATGGATATATGAATGTGTGGCACGAGAAGGCTGATTACTCTGGAAACCAATTCATGTTCGTTGGCGGACTGATCTTGCCTGGCGATGGAGGAAACGGTATTAATACCAAAGAAGAGAGAGAAAAGTGGAGGATACAGGATTTCAACAAGACATCCGTTTTCGAAACGCCTATGTTGTTCGATTCCTGGCAAAACTTTGCCGTGCAGCTGGATTACGTGAAGAAGTAAGTGTGCAAAGTTCAACTTCTTCGCTCAATCGGAACGAGATGCTGACATGCTTGAATAGTACAATCCGCATTTTCTATTCAACGGGAAACATGCCGCTGAAGGCTGTCACTGAGGCGCTGCCTAACGAGAATGGAGGTGGAGGCCAACTGCAAGTAGGTATTATCAAGAAGCCTACAGAGACCAAGACAGCGTTGTATGATGGATACCAAGAATACCTGCCAAACCAAGGTGAGGGATTGATATACAGTGGAATATTCGTCGAAGATAGCACCAGCGGGTGTACCAGCGTTTAGCGCAATGACATGAGATATTTTGATGGAAAGGAGGTACAACATCGCAATAGACTACCATTCACGACTTCCAAGTTAATGAACATAAACCCTAAATTTGAATAGACGCGCTCAGCTTGAGTTCGACTAATGATAGTGATATTCGTAAACCCAGCCTGTACTCAAACAAGTTGTATGGCTGTTTTAACTAGACGCTGCAACATAACTTTGATTAACATCAAAGTGAGCAGAGAGAAAGCCAAGTTAGGTCGGTGAATAGATGAAACGTATCTAATGTAAATAAAGTCCAATAGATTCGCCTACCTGTCGGCAACGCTCGCATGCCCTACCAGCCAACCATATCTCTTCTACTCTGATGTCGCCAATCTGCATACCCCCAGCTCACATCCACTATCTTACCTGACCAGGCACATATGCATCATGGCCTTTTAGACTACTATGCAGACACGCCGCATATCTCACTGCTGGGGTGAAGCATCTCGTTGCCAGAAATTAATGATATGACCGTCCAGTCGTAGCTGGATCCATACCTTAGCATATGTTGGTTTAGCTGACCTAGTCTCAGGTTAAACCTCAGTCATGTCTTACCTCTCTTTGATACAGTCTTAGACAGAGTAGAGACAATGTCTTCCCCTATGTATTAGATACTCTACATACTCTACATATAAGATGAGTTATTCTCCTCTATCCTTATGCTATTGTTCTACACTACAATATTCAACAGGTTATGAGCCTGGCGCATCCATTGCGCATAACCATCTGACTATATCTTCCAAACAATCTTTATTTGATTCTTCGATACAAAAGAGAGTAAGTCACATTCATCACGAATCTTTGCTATCGCACTACTATGTCTGAATTATCATCTGACGGTACTAGACTTAGTCTCCAAATTCTTTACAGCTAATATGACTACTTCCGATAGTGCTGTTATTTTCAAATTCTTGCATAATTCAAAGAATTCTAGAAGATTATTAACGGAATAGAACCTATCATTGCCCGACCTCTGAAACAAGACTATTTTGTTGCCTTAAATCCTTCGCCAGCTTCTATTAACGGGAATACGGACCTTTCGTATGCCAATCTAGTCTAAGAAAACGCAACAAACACTCTCTGGATACAGGAATACCGCCTATACCTCGGTGAATACGAGAAGAACGAGAAAAAGGTGCGTCTACCTACCTGGCTCCTTTAGTTCAGCATAGACGTAACCTCAAACCAACGGTTGAACCGTTTTCCGTTCGTGCTTGGTAGTATCTTAGTGTTTTGGCTTAGATGTTTGTACTAAGTCAACGCTAGATGATATCAAGCAAGCCAGTACGGAATGGATGTGGTAGTCAGTCTTCGATAATATCTCGGTCACATGTGCAAGTGCACTGTTCGGTACATCGAGAGGCGATTGATGAATATTCAAAGATTCGCTGAGAGTTACCCAATCAACGCGTGAGTATCTCCCTTCTGGGTATACCTTCGTTCTCTTCTGTTGCGTACTGCGTTAGGTTAGGTAGCCTGTCTGCTGGCGGGAGGCTTGGCGGAAAACCTTACGTCATTGGACTTGCTTTGGTTGGTCAGCGGAAGCTACACCATCCGAAAAACGGCCCCACTCTGATTTCGCATTGCTTGGTCATATCCTACAAATCGTCGACTTGCCAAGCGTTACTGCAGCTGTTGCTGGTTGCTAACGATCTGCTAATCCACTCAGTCTAGCATGCCACCCACTTGTGCGCGCGTCAGATGCGCTTCCGAACATTCTAGTCCCCGTCTTTGCACCTCCTATATAGCGCACCATCCGACCCGATGAAGACCCTTACATCCATCTTTTTCGCTGCAATCGCGATTGTACTTGCCATCTACAACAACGAGTACATGCTCTCGAGAGTAACAAGCTCTATCCGACACGTCACGTCGCTCGCGAAGATACCGACTTCAACCCAAGCCACCACCCACAATATGTCAACCATGTTTCGAGGACTCCCCGTCATACCTGACGAACAATATACAACGAATGCGCCGCGCAAGATCGCTAAATCTTTCCTTGCCATTGAGCAGTCTGAGGGTGCTGGCGCGAAAGTGAGGCGAAGTATCGGTGTACCTCAACTTCGAAACTTTTCTCCTTTTCTTATGCTCGACCACTTCGCTATCCCTCCCGGAGCAGGATTCCCTGATCATCCGCATCGTGGCCAGGAGACAGTGACATATCTGCTTTCTGGAGCGGTGGATCATGAAGATTTTGCGGGAAATAAGGGTACCATCGAGGAGGGCGATCTGCAGTTTATGACGGCAGGTCGTGGCATCGTACACGCCGAGATGCCTCGCCAGAACGAAGACGGCATGCCTAACGTCGGTATGCAGCTCTGGGTTGATCTTCCCAAAGAGTTGAAGTCATGCGAACCACGATATCGAGACGTTCGTGCCAAAGAGATACCTGAGGCAACTGCGGACGACGGAAAAGTGAAGGTCAAAGTAATCAGCGGACAGGCATATGGTGTAGAGAGTCTCAAAGAACTAGCCTACACACCTGTCTGGTTGCTTGACTTCACGGTTCAGCCAGGGGGCAAAGTCAAGCAGTCGCTGCCCAGGGGTTGGAATGCATTTGCCTACCTGCTGAACGGTACGACCATATTTTCATCCGACGGAATTTCAAGGCCTGTTGAACAATACCACAACGTAGTCTTTGACAGTGATGGGGACAGCATTGAAGCATCTGTTGAGGAGGGTGCTGAGAAGGAGTCAAGATTCATCCTAGTTGCTGGACTTCCACTCGACCAACCAATTGTACAATACGGCCCATTTGTTGTAACCTCGAGGAATGAGGTCATGCAGGCCATGATGGACTACCAGACCCACTCCAATGGTTTCGAGCGAGCGAAGGACTGGGAAAGTGAAATTGGAAAAAACATGGTCCATTAAGCGAGTTTGTTCGTCTTGAAGTTTTCATGTATATACCCTGTTGCGCAACTTTGTTTGTTTTCTTGTATTTTTCATTGAAGCAAAAAATTTTTTTCTAAAAGTTCCTATTCAAGTGTGATCATAGAGATTGTGCCGTCAATATCATTATCTAATGCGACCGTTTCGGACTTAAGCTGGAAATGGCAGAGCTCAGTCTCAAGTACCACAGCTTAAGTGCATCTCCGCCTGCCTAAAGGAACCTCTCTCAAACCTAGGATTATCAACCTATGTAATAGAACAGTATAATTGCCTTTCTTTGCAAGTCTGTCTTGCTACAAAAGCTTCAGCTATACGCCATCATTTGAACATGACTGAGCCACTGAGAACAAAGAAGAACTAAATCCAAACGGAATTCAGATCAACGAAACCCCTTGTTTCTGAGAGAGCTTCAGGTACATAACCAGAAACCCCAGAAATGCCATGAGTGTCCTTCAGCTAAAGGTCCTGATTGGCACGGCATACCTACGAACGAGTGTCCATGATGCGAAGAGAAACTGAACCCAATTGAAACTGATTGGAAATTTGGTCCATAGATAAAAACCGCATATATCTCAGGAATTGACATACACCAATCTACTAGAAATGAGGAAACACTTGCGACCACGTCAGCGTTTCATAAACGCTGCGTGGAACTTCTCTTATACTCACGAAAGCTTCAACCACGATATAGACCCGACTAGCTATGTAGCTCACACCACACAAGATGCACAGGAAAGTTATGATGAGAGCACCAAAGAGTCCGAGTGACCGTTTGTTGTAAGCAACCCAGATTTCGTCGATAAAAGGGAAGATTTGAGCCAGGAGATTGGTAATCAGCCAAAATGCAGCACAGAACGTCACCCATACCGAGCTCATGCGCCATAACAACTGCTCCAATGGAGTGGGAAAGAAGTAGGTACAAGCTGCTATGTTTATTGCACCGTATGCCATGGACGCACCCCAGAGAAACATTCCCATAACCAAAGATTGGGTACATCGGAGCAAGCCATCGTTTGGCTAGTCGAAAGCGTGTGGTTGCACTAGCTCCGTCATGTAAGGCAATTTGTAAGTGGCTTCTGAGTTTTCAGAGCCACAATCGGAAGAAAGGAAATTATGCAGAGCTGGGTATAGCTGAATGGCCTGTTCTGCAAGACGCTCTGTTCTGTAATCAGCCAATATTGGAGACTGGCATGAAATTGTTTCTCCTTCTTGGGTGGAACGTTGACCATTGAGACGCGGCCGAAGCTGACCAGACATGGAATGTTGCGTTGTTTCCGAATTTTTCCTGGTACTATCTGAACCGAATGCGTCTTCATCTTCAAAGTAAGCCAGTTTTGCTAGCTCTGGGGTTGCGGATCGAAAGACAGCGAGCTTGCCTTGTGGTCGCTTTCCACTCATTCGACTTGCCAGGTACATATACGCAATCAAAGGCAGCTGTTCCACTTTCAAGACAGTGGGGGACGTGACTTGGCGAGGTTTGTACCACCATAAAAGGTACATGACTAGCGCACAGAATACATGGGCTACTACATGTACTTCAAGTAGGGTAGTTGGTAGTCTAACAGCCGTTCGGCTAATGACTTGTACAATCATCCAGCCTGCTTGGATACATACGAGAAGCTTTGCAAGACCATCTGCTTTGTTCTTGTCTTTGATATCATCGAGAGAAATGTCCACGATGTGTCCGCATCTGGCCAGTAGTGCAATGCCTT
Organism: Curvularia verruculosa; assembly: GCA_036172615.1. Taxonomy (NCBI): domain Eukaryota; kingdom Fungi; phylum Ascomycota; class Dothideomycetes; order Pleosporales; family Pleosporaceae; genus Curvularia; species Curvularia verruculosa. The sequence goes on along the minus strand of JAWDHC010000177.1, from coordinate 41,570 downwards.
TGGCCGTTAAAGTGAGGCGGCTCGTATCGTTGAAACGGATCGCGTTTTGACTATCATTGTCCAGATCGATAGCAAAGCCTCCCATGCTGGCGTAAAATCCATGTGCTACTGTCCATTGGCTCGTATGATTCTGGACGTGAGTCTCGGATGCTGCTCTACTCTAATGATTGTCAGTCAAGCTTGGATTCTGTGACTAGCGTGCCTACCTTGTCATTTGACTTGATAATACTCTCTTTTCTCCTAATACTTTCTATCTCAGCACACAGCTGACGTGCAGAAGCCAACTGTCGCCAAGTAGTATACAATATTAACTCCAGTGCGAACAGACCAACAACACACCACTGGAGTTCTTTTAGTAGTACCTGATAGTTGTTGGCGCCCTTGCGTGGTATGTTCAGGTGGACAGCTGAGTAGACACACAATCCAAGCGTAGCGAAACAACTGACAAGGAGAGAGATTGTATCTCGTTGATTGTCCTCTTTGACGAAACCCACAGTATCTGTGGTGTTGACTTTGATATTGTCAAAGGCGGAGACATTTTGGACGAGGACAAAGTAAACGATTGATCCGACTAACGCTAAGGGCATCCTAGAGTGTTCAAAGACGAGTGGTATGGGGCAAAGGGATAAAAGTGGAGCAAAAGTTCACAGGTCGTCGCGCTCATAGTACGATTTTGTACCTTCCGTCTTCTGGTGTAACAGTACATTACGCTCGCGTAATTAAGAGCAATAAATTCGGTACGGTCATAAGAGTCGTCATCGCTTCTAGCCGCAGGTGCCTCTGCTGTACCGCAACATCATGAAACGTGGGGAGCTCTTGTCATTACAATCTGAGTCTATCTCAGTAAGAGGGACATCCATTCTAGCGAGTAGAATTAGCGCTCACAGGATCCTTCCAGCGATCTAGCATTGATACGCGCCAGAAGGTAGCTACAGAAACTTGATTGGATGGTTAGCATGGACCTGAGCATATAGGATCAAAGGAATCAGTACGGAGATTGGTGTTGGGTGCTTCCAACTGATCCGTGCATTGACCATCCCGTTCTTGCACTAGGGTATATGTGCTCCCACCTTCACTTCACACAAAGGTATCCCAGCCAATCCCTCGGAACCTTAGATTGACAGTAGATACAATGAGTAACCGTTCCAGGAAGTCCGCTTCTACAGCGACAGTTGTTGCTGATCGACAAGTAGGCGAGTTTTCAGTGGTTGTTTGAACATCATGGCTGACACTTGTTAGGCTGACCCACGCGATCTAATGAAGAGCAAAGACCGGAAGTCCCTACTGACATGGGATGAAATACGTACGACCACCAATTTCTATGCCATCACAGCTGACTGACTATTTTCTGTAGCTCCCTGGTACCAGTAGGTTGAATCGTAGACTGCCCACCCTTGATATGAACTCATCAAGGCAGAGACAACGAGTACATTCTGTCTAACTACAGGTGCGGACCTGGAAATCCATGGGTTTGGTCTTTTCATTAACAAAGAGACAATTTAGGGCAGCATCACGATCTTACAAACGATCATTGGAAAGCGTTTTTGGCATCCATAATGAAACCGGTATATCTATGTTTAGACCACCGTAGAAGACGAAGCTAAAACTTCTCCAGTCAATATATTCTCCCATGTCATAGGATCCGTTCTTTTCTTTGCCCTGCCTTTACCAGTGTACTGGTCTTTGCAGCCAAGATATGCTACGGCTACCGCGGCAGATGTTGTTGTGTTTTTGACATTTTTCTTTGGTGTTGCAATCTGCTTCACTCTCTCTGCAATGTGAGTACTACCTAGTCTCTGAGTCACATATGTAACGACTGATATATGATGGAGATTTCACATATTCAACAATCACAGCGAAAGCGTTCATGTTTTCGGAAACCAGTTAGACTATGTAAGGAAATTCGAAGTTTGTGTCTTCAGTTGCTCATTCACATAGCTCGGTATCGTCGTGTTGATGTGGGGCTCCACCATTCCTTGTGTTTACTACGGATTCTACTGCACTCCGCAACTACAGCAAACATACTACACTCTTGTCTCGATACTAGCAGCTGGGTGCGTGTATGCAACCCTGCACCCTGCTTTCCGCCGTCCCAAGTATCGGCCCTATCGCGCGGCTATGTATGCGGGTCTTGGACTATCATTCGTCATTCCCATCGTCCACGGGATCACGCAATTCGGCTGGGAAACGCAGATGTGGAGAATGAGTCTTGATTGGATGGCACTGATGACAACATTCAATCTTACCGGCGGTGCCCTATATGCCATGAGAGTAAGTAATGAGATTTCCTAATTAAGTCACCGCCTCTGCAGTTTGAGAACTGAGTTATGTTAGATTCCTGAAAAGTGGTACCCGTATCGATTCGACGTTTGGGGAGCGAGTCACCAGATCATGCATTGTTTGGTGGTGTGTGCTGGGATTGCACATTTGTTTGGGCTCCTGAGAGCATTCGATCATGTGCATGGGTATGGAGATATTTGCACCCCTTGATTTAGACGGAACCAGTTTGTATGAAGAGCAAAGTGGAGGTTTTGGATAGAATTGCAGACATGACATGTATCGGAAAGTTCGATTGACTCCTATCTGCAAACGGAAATTTATCTACTTAATTAGTCACCCTGTTCTTGCATCAAGGTTGTGGAAACTACCGGACCACCAAGTAACTCTGCCACTCAAAACTCAAACCAAGCTTCTTTCTCAGGGTACATCAAGGATACAGGGCAAGTCGTAGAAGCAACAAGTTTATTATGGTCTGTACACGAGTCCGGCACTCAGGCTTGATCCTAGACGTCAGCTGGCTGCTTACCATGCGTCTTTGTCTCAAAAACGCTTCTTCACACCACACCATACCACCCCCAAGCCATTTTGAAAACCCCACGTGAATGTAGAAATATTACTCAAATAGGTTAGCTATCGTGACGGAGAGGCGCATAGATAACACCAAGCAGAACTGCGAAAAGTACCTCGGCATCTTTCGGCTCCACTCAGCAATACATACGTAGTCTAGACCAGAGCGGAGCAACAACACAACATCACACACCGTAAAACCACACATAGCAACGACCTGTATCCTCACTTTCCCGCTTCGAATCCATCTCGCCTCAATTTTTTCTTTTTCCTTCATCTCCATCCAACCGTTCTCTCCCAAAATGTCCAAACCGATTGATGTCATCGCCATTCTGGTTCCCAAGCCAGGGAAAGCAGACCGAGTAAGTAATCCTCCTTCTCTCCTTTCCACTGTCCTTTATTCATTTTCTCTCTCTTTCTGTAATTTTATGAAATTGACACAAGCCGCCCCTCGGCAATACAGATTGAAGAGCTTCTTGCAGCCGCTGCGAAAACCGTAAAGGAAACTGAGCCCGGCACGCTGCGATACCAACTTCAGCGCGAGACCAAGGGTGGCCAACCGCGCTTCATCATGTTGGAGACGTAAGTCAGCTCTTTCTCCTTTTCGATTATTCTGCGAATTTCAATTTAAGAGGCGGGACACTGGTATCTAAGCGCTCAAACGCGATCGGTAGACGGGTGTCCTTGTCGTTGGACCTTTTTTTCCATTTGCGCAACCACAGGCTGATTTGTCGGGCCGAAAACAGATATGCGGATCAGGCTGCGCTAGACGTGCACGTCAAGAGCCCTGCAGGACAGCTGCTAGGCAAGAAGTTCAAGGAGGAGGATTTAGTAGCGGAACCTATGAAGATTATGCTTACGAAAACCGTGGCGGGGTATGATAGTAAGCTGTGATGAAGGTGTTGAGATAAGTTGCCTGGCAGCACGTACGATGATCTTATCTTCACAGGAAAGGAGTTATGTCCAATTAGTTTCAATGATAGATGAGACAAGAGGCATATGCACATGTTAAAGATGATACCTGTGTAAGATGCAGAAAGAAGTGAATATGGACTCTATAATGACACCGAGCAACCCTGATAACGCTATCCAAGCCAGGGAACAAAAAAGGATTAGCATCTCGAAAAGATTCTGTCATTAGGGTAGTTCCTACAGATTACAACATACTCTAGTTGCCTCCATACCAGTAGTCCTTGAAGAACTCCACGCCCTGGCCCTTACGATTGGCAGGTGGCTGCGGCCACTTTGTTAGCATCGCCTCGTCGCCCGTGAGCGTAAAGTTGATCGAAGTGAGCGGCTGGTTGTCAATCAGTAGGCTGTATTCGCCAGGATACAGGACTTTATTTCCGGATTCGTCAACGCGCGCAAGCGAGGCGAGAGTAAGATTGAGCTTAGCCGTGGAAGAGGAACCGCCGGCGATGTTGAAGAGACGCTGATATGAGACAAGCGACTTTCTAGGGTACGGCTTGGGACCAAAGGAACCAGCGAGGTAGCCAAGGGTTACGTAGTCAGATGATACTTTACCGTCGTTCTTGACGCTGACTTCGACTGAGGTAAAGGGGCAGCGTTCGAGAAAGCCACCGGTAGCATTGCAGCCCTTGACCACATCGGAGATGGTGTAGCTCTGCTGCATCTTTGTTGTAATTTGAGCGGAGAAATTGGTGTAGTGAAGACCGTAGCCGAATTCGAAAATAGGCTTGCCTGAGTACCACTTGTAGGTACGGCCAGGATTGTGTTCACTTGGGCGCATTGTCATGTCAGTCATGGGTACCTCAGAAACGTACTTTGATGGGTACTGTGTCTGTGGAAGCCGTCCGGCAGGAGCGGATTTTCCGGTGATAATGTTCATAATAGCGGTGCCACGTCCTGGCCAGGGTATCCAGCCCATAGAACCGCAGAGATCTTGGGATTGTTGATAAGTGGAGAGGTGTCCATTTGTCCACCCCCAGTGACAACCACGATGACCGGCTTACCAGTATCAGTGAGCCGGCCAATGACATCGAGTTGGGAGCCGGTAAAAGTCAAGTAGGAGCGGTCATGGTCTTCTGCTTCAACGCCGTTATCCATTCCGCCAATCCACATGAGGACGTCACTGTTGGCGATAGCATTTTTGAGTGGAAGCCAGCCACCAGTAGTTGGGTCGCCGTGACCGCCAGGACGCCCACCACCATAGTTAACCGTTACACCAAGCTGTTGCAGAGCATAAAGTGGGCCGTGTGTGAATACAGGAACTCCATGGTAGTTGCCCAACATCTGCGTCGTGGCGTTCGCCCACTCGCCGAAAAGACCAACTTTCTTAGAGCCGAAAGATAGAGGAAGAAGGCCGTCATTCTTGAGGAGAACAATACCCTCAGTAGCTGCCTTAAGTGCGAGTGCTTGCGAAGCATTGGTGGCTACTGCATCAAAGCCGAGCTGACGGTAGGGCTGTTTCTCAGGTGCATCGAAGTAACCAAGGCGAACCAGAGAAGAATACTGCCTGACAAGAGCTTTGTCGATAGCAGCCTCATTGGTAAGGTTCTGTTTGAATGCACCTGGTAGGTGCATCTGCATGTAGGTACCGCAATCAAGATCAGTACCTGCATTCAGAGAGTCGGCAGCGGCGCCTTCACGAGATGAAGACCACTGATGGGGCAGGTAGACATTTTGAATTGAATCACAATCAGATGTGACCCACTGCTCCTCATTAGTCCAGCCCCAGTGCTCGCGAAGGACTGTCTGCAATAGATAAGGGTCAGCGCAGGGCGGCACACCATTCACTGCGTCTATACTATCGTTAGCCAGGAATCCTCACTCAGCAACCTTCCGTCATAACTTACTATAGGAGCACATGAAAGCACCAACATTGGCTGAAACACAGGCCTCGAATGGGGCAAGATAATACTCAACCAAGTCTTGCTGGGAGATCTGAACATCGTTCTGGTAGCGGAGGTTACCATTCCAGTTCTCGATATCGTAACCAGCGTAGTGCTTGCAAGTGGCGACGACACGCTTGTAAGGGTCTGACGCGTCACCTTGAAGTCCGTGGATCAGGGCTCTGACATAAGACGCCAGATGGTACGTGTCTTCTCCTGGGGTCTCCTGTCCGCGGCCCCAACGAGGGTCACGGAAGGGATTAATATTTGGAGTCCAAAAGTCAAGGCCAGTTCGGTTGGCGTTGTTGAAAGCGCGCGCCTCTGTGGAAATGACCTTTGCAACTTGGGTGATGAGGTCGTCGTCAAACGAAGCACCCATCAAGATGGGCTGAGGAAACGAAGTCGAGTAGCTCCAATCACCACCTTGCTTGCTGAAGTTGGTGAAAGGACCAGCAATTCCATGTAGACCCTCGTTCCACCACTGATATGGTGGAATGCCGAGACGTGCAACGCCGGGCGAAGTGTTAGACGTAGCATTAATCTTCTCTTCAAGCGTGTATAGTGCTACCAATGACTTTGCACGAGCTACCGGAGCTAGGAAGTGTCAGATAGAAAACTTGTAGTGTTGAACAGAGACCACAAACTTGCTGAAGAGTCACAAATGGTCTCGTTCTTCAATGGCCCGTTTGTACAATCCGGAAACAAGAACTGAGCATATACCCCAGCTGCAAACAGCAATGCCGACAGCGGATGTGGCGAGGTAAACATGTTGGCAATTATCAGATCTCGACTCGATGCCTCTCGCTATACGTCCTAGACTCACAACTTATAGAAGTCTAAATAGCCGTAGTGCTGACCCTACAGCGAGAGGGGCCTAGGAAAGACATGATCCATGATATCCAAAACGTCATACACCTGTCGGCGGCCTAGCTACGGATCCACTTATAACCGACGTCCGATCCAGTACAATACCAAAGCCACTCCCGGTGCTTAGGCTCGAAGAGATGTGGTAGCCAAGCCTTGAGCCGAGCCGCGTGCGGAGCCCCACGCTGCCCCCGCTACTCAATGAGGGGTTTGCGCTAGGTGGGACAGGGAATTCTTCTATTGGCTTTGAATTCTGCCTGAATGGTCTTGAGTGTTCCGAGGAGAAGCGGCATATGGTAAGCTGAAATCTCCGTAGGTGATATTTACAACTACATGGAGAAATCAAGCTTGCGGGATCAAGAGAGGTGTGCAATTATCATGTGAGGAAATAAGAATCACAGGGACAGCGGCAAGGGCGGAAATGAAAAGTGCATATGGCAATCTCAATTGCAGCCAGGGTATCCAGTCGGCTACGACTGTGAAATTGTAAGGAGCCGTGTTTCGGCCGTTTGTGTGGACAAAAAATGATGCGATTTGCGTCTGCGGCACGAATGGCTACTTTGAGTTTATGGAAAACGCGAAATAGGCATCCGTGCCACGAAGATGCCTGTCTAGTATCGGCCGTTCAAGAATAAGCATCCGGCTTGTTGGGCGTGTGCATGCACAAGCACACGGATCGCCTGGCAGCCAAACCTGTTTGGACATAGCAACAAGGGCCTCATTTTGTAATCACGACGGCCAGTTAGACTTTTTCACAGTCATGGGCATGCCGTCGCGGGGTTGAGCTTCAAAGGCAAACACCTGGTATGCCCTGTCTCCAAAGGTAAGATCAAGGTCAAACCATTCCGTCCTAGGTTCTTTATTTGGTTTGAGGTCTGCGCAGGTAAAGTCGAAATCTCTTGCAGTCAAGAGAAATACTATCATCAACTCATCTATGGCCAGAGGTTGACCAAGGCAAGCTCTAGGTCCGCGCTCGAACGGACGCCAAGCATGTCGCGGAAAGTCTTCGCGAATATACCGCTCAGGGTCGAACTTGAGGGGATCTATGAGCAAGTATTAGCGGGTTCTAGATAATGCTACATGTTACTGACCAGCGAACAACTCAGGATTCATGTGCATAGCAATCTGAACGGGGCAAATCATCAGGTCTTTGGCTGGCCACTCCTTGCCCTGATAACTAAGGGTGTCAATGCCCTTGCGTGCAGTGTTGCCGATTGGATAGAATCTGAGAATTTCTCTGATCACTGCATTCGTATACTTGAGGTCATTGAGTTTGCCTGGATTGGCTTTTAGAATTTCATATGTCGCATCGATGCCAGGAGCAAAAACACGATCATGCTCCTCTCGCATCTTTTGGACTACTTCCGGGTGCACGCTCAATAGCATCTGTCCAAAACAGACTGTATCAGACGTCGTGCCGCTACCAGCTATGAGCAAAGTCTTGACCTGGGTCAAAGCATCTGACAGAAATTCAGGACTAAGCTCTGTTGCTTTGCGGTTCGCAGGATCTGCGAGATACTCTCTGAATATAAGGTTCATAATTCCGAGACCGCGTTTCTCGGACAGATCAAGGCTATTTCCTATGACAGCTCCAGGATTAGCGGCATAGCGGCTCATGCATGATAAGTTACATACGGTTCACATGGTCGAATCTTTCCTTGATAAGTTCCGTCATGAAATTGTCCAGCTTCCGTCTTTCAGAATCGCGTGTTCTGTTAGCAAAGAAATTGCCAATGTAGTTGAATGACTCTCGCGACTTCATAAAAGCCTGAACCATGGCCTTGAAATGACGCAGAGCCGGGCTGCCTTTCTTCTGAGCATCAAGTGACTGCCCAAAAGCCGCTGTTGAAATGACATCGAATGTTAGATTATGAGAGCAATCTTCGAGCTTGAATGTTTCCCCCGATTGTGCCTTTTGATGGAGGATGTCCCTAAACTTCATGACTTCGGAGGCAACCATCGGTCTCAACTCAGTGATGTGTGAGATGGAGAATGCCGAGCTCACCATCTTGTGCAGGTATTTCCAGCGCGGCCCATCAGCGCTGACGATATTGCTGTCTCCAATTATGGGATCAACCATCATACCGATGGCCTCATGTTTGGGATGGCTGCGGACGGCGGTCAAGTTTAGCGCAAGGTCGGGATCTGTAACGACAATCTGGCTCCACGCAATTGGCCACAAATCGAGATAGAAGAGACCTGGCATGTTGTACTTTCTGGCAATGGTGGTGGCAACTGCCTGGTAGTGACCATCATGTGGCAGCATGGCATAGGCTTCGCCCACGAGCTTGAGGTGGCCAAACAGGAAACTGTGAGGGGGCTTGGGCTATACACAACATTAGTCCATGTCTGCATTACGAGTATAACACGACTGGTAGCTAATTTACGAACAAGATCTCGGTAGAAGCAGCGGACCTGAATCAGTCGCGCCATAAAATAAACAAGCGATGCGACGATGCCCGTAAAGGCGATCGTCGCCCATGGAAGGTCGAGGAGAGCCATTGCGAAGGACAAAGGTGCAATGACGGGTGGGGAGTGGGAATCCCAGAAAATATACTATAGTTGGTTGAATACTTGTATGTATTGTCAGCCTGGGCGCCGCGCTACCCGATTGGGCTAGCTACCAGTGAGACGGCACTTGGGCCTGACGCTATGACATGGCCCGTCCTGCTCGCCCAACAAGGCCGCTCTTGCAACACGTCTGCCACATGTTACATATACCAGCCTTTTGTAGAACTATCGTCAAAGGTTGTTCCATTTTCTCTGGATGGATCAACCTGTTTATATTTGTAGATCTGTCCAATCCGAGCCCAGCCCCTCGATCTTTCGTGGTATCGGGTATGAGCTGACTACTCAATCCGGCCTAGCTTGTTGCTACCCAGCAGACGATACTTAGGTGTCCTGTGGACAAAAATGGCTCGACTCCAACATGCCTTGACGCACCCCAATACAATCTGCACCCACCAAAAACAACATGAAATATACTACATTCAACGTTCTAAACCAAAAACGAAGTTATATTTTTAGATTTGTTGATAATACAGACTTTGTTGTATCTAAAATCTCACTATCTAGTTATCTAACTCGCAGTCTCTGAGGCGTACCACCCATCTACTTATGCGATAATATTTGCATAATTAGAATAGCTGATCATGTATTTGCTATGACAATCTTTCTTTATTATTAATTTATTCGGCGGTAGTAGAGTTGGAAAGTGTTAACTTTGGTGGTGTGGCTCATGTAGAGAAGCCCCATGTGGTCCACAGGGTATTTGGCTACGGTATCTCATCAAACATGATCCTTTCCTTAGCTGCTGCCTTCATCCTCGCGTCCAGCAGCGACATTAGCACCTGGTCTGTACCCTCCTTCAACCATGCAGCGTCATGTGCGAGTGCTATATGAGCCCCATAGTCCGTCTCCAACACCCGAAGGTTAGTAATGGTACTTTTCGCAGCCTCAACGTTGCTATGGAGGGACATGGACTCTGAGTTTGGTCCAAGAAACTTGGCAATTTCACGTCTCCCTTCGAGCAAGTCCCTTGAATGACAACCTATTTCAGGGACTGTGTCAGCGGAAATTAACAACTGCGCACAGGAGAAGCAACTGACAATCACTCCCTAGCACGACCCATTCGCCATTTTGCAGCCTTGCGGCGGCAGCCATGTTACCGGGCATATGCCCTGGTGCATCCAGGACCCAAAAACTACCATCCCCAAAGTAATCAAGTGCCTTTTCAAAGGGTCCAAACCGTCTCCATTCGCCTTGTAATTCCTGGCATTTCTCGGTGGCGTGGTCAGGATCAAAAAACCGCCCTTCCCATTGCAGATTGGGGTCTTTCATATGACCTGGCTCGCAAGCCGCCTTCGTGCCTGGACCAAAGTATGCTGTCGCATTGGGAAATACGTCACTGATGGGCCTGCAATGATCCCAATGAGCGTGACTGTATTCGCTTTAGCCCACCCCTTGTGCATCTTTCACCAGTGGCCTTTTACCTAAACAGTACCGCGTCGATGTCGTGGGCGGCAATCCCCCGCTCGGATAATTGCTGCACAATGGTGCGTCTGGGACCAACATGATTGCAATAATCCAGCATGTTCTTATTCACCCAAGGCGTGTAACAGCTCCGATCCTGCAATGGCATCAGTCAGGTACGGCGGGCTTTTCCCAATCATCGGAAACTCGCCTGGTCCAAACCCAAGTCCCAGAGAATACGTCTGTCTTTGTGCACGATGTAAAACGCCCAATTGTACATGCGAAAAGTACCGCTTTGCCCTGCATGCATGCGGCTCAAGTCGCCGATGAAACTGCCACCATCAAGCAGCGAGAGTTCTACAAAAGCATTTGTTGATGGCAAGCTGGGCTTTGTTGGACTCATGTTTCATGAAAACCTGGGTTGTTATCGCGATACAAGTTGCCAGATACCTCCATCAACGATGCCCGCATGTGCTTATAGAGCCAATGACCCGGCTTCGGGACATTGTACCGCGGATAAGAGCCGCGATGCAGAGGTAGCCAAGCAGTTATAGTCTCCACGTCTCGAGTGCCGTATGCGGGTGTTGTGCTGTGTGCCCCACTACCTCACTCATTGCTCCGATGCCCGGTCTAGAAGCGGGGTAAGTAGCTGTCTTCCGCACCGAGCTCTTCCCGCCTATCTCCCCCGACCAATCCTGTCACACATGTAACTATGCAGGGAAGGCCATCCCTTCTGACAACCCCAAGGACCACAGCTGCAGAATACTCGGCACCACCAGCTTTCTCTTGTATTGTACCCATCAAACATGGCGGCCACTTTAACACATCCACTACTTGGACATGTCACCGGGAATCAGAGAGATGGTGTCGCCCAATTCTTGGGTCTCAGATATGCCTCGATAAAAGACCGTTTTGCTCCACCAGAGCTGACAGACAGCTACGGACCAGGAGATATAGATGCCACACAATTTGGGTTCGTATAATGCACACGTTTGCTGTACAGTAGATATTAAACCAGTCTAGGCCTCCTTCTGTATCGCCAGTTGGCGCCATAAATGCTGAGTTTGGCTTCCTTCAGCATTCTCTGCCCTTACCACAGGTACCGGCACATTCAGATCTTGACTGTCTCAATCTCAATATTACTGTGCCCACGAGCAAGGATGGTTCAATCGACTCAAATGCAAAGTTACCAGTTTACGTATTCATTCACGGAGGAGGATTTGCAGTCGGAAGCAGCTGGTATCCACAGTACGACCCAGCTGCCATTGTGAGGATGTCGGTTGAAAAGAATAAGCCTATAATTGGCATCACCATCAAGTAGGTTCGGGGCGATAATGATAAAACGCGGGCCTACTAAAACATACAGTTACCGACTGGGTGTCACAGGATTCATGACATCAGCTGAACTACGAAAGGCTGGATATAAAGCGAATAACGGCCTTCATGATCAGCGCACTGCACTGCGGTGGGTTACAAAGTTCATAGGTGGTTTCGGTGGAGACCCCGACCGTATCACAGCATGCGGAGAAAGTGCTGGAGCATGTACGTCCGAATACCACCAAACCTGGAACTAAGACTAACCACGACAGGGTCGGTTACATCTTTACTTAACTCAAATGAACCGCTGATGAGGCAGGGTCTGGGCACAGGAGGAACGACACTCCTGATTTCACCCGTGCCCGAATCCCTGGCAGAGTCGGCCTACCAAAAGGTCATCGAAGCGTTGGGACTTGCAGATATGTCTCCAGAAGATCGCATCAAAGCGCTCTTGAATGTGCCAGTCAATGATATTTGGCAAAAGGTACCGACGACAGCACGTATGACACCTTCGATTGATGGAGATACGGTTCCTGGCGCGCCCGACTTTCTCACTGTGTCGTCTCAACATGACAACCCCACGTGTATGATGCCAGGCCGAAAGTGGTGCAAAGCCTTAATGCTTGGAGAGTCCAAGTTCGATGTGAGTTCCTCTTGTGTGACTTGTAATAGAGCAGATTCTGATAGTGTCAAGGCCAACATCTTCGCGTATACAACTCTGGATGCCCGGAAATCCGGAATTGCCCAAAGTTTTATTGATTCTTGCAGCAAAACACTGACTACCAAACCAGAAGTAGCCAAGGAGCTTCTCACAGCCTACAATATAACCACTTCCTCTTCAGATGACGAAGCACTCCTGGCTATTTTGCGCTTCTTTTCTGAGATAGCATTCTATGCTCCTGTGCGCGCATTTGCCCAGGGCTGGCCAAATACCTCTGATTCAAAACTTTTCCTATACCACTTCAATGAGGGTATCCCGTGGGAAGGCCGCTACAAAGGCGAAGCCGGCCATATTTTGGACGTGGCCTACTTGTTTCAAAATTTCAATGAACACCTGGATGACGCACAGCTCAAAGTCGCCCGGGAATACGGAGAAGACTTCATCAAATTTGTAAATGGCGATGACCCATGGCCACCGGTACAACGGGACAAGCTGGGTGCAAAGGTTTACGGGCCAAGTTCGGATGGAGTGACAAGCAGGTGGGTGCCGGATGGTGCCCCCACAAAGATTGGACGGGACGAAAGGATACTCAAGCTGGAAGAGATGGCTGATATGGATACACTTTTTGCGGTCTTCCAGAATTTCTTCCAGGGAAGGTAGTTCTGCATAATTGAACAATAAGTGTCATTGAAATCGTCCGAAGATTATCATCGCTTTGATAGTACGGGGTGTAGGCCTCAGCTACAAAAGCACGGTCTCAAATCCAACTACAGGCTGCCTCCCTCTACCGCCTCCAAAGTAGCGTAAGCCGGCGCAGGCACGTCCTCACTTATATCCCCCCAAGCCGACCAATGCTTCCCAACCAACTTCCTCGCCTCAGCCTCATCCGCAATTGCACCGCCATATCCCCCACAGTAATCCCCGTCAGCCTCCCTTCAAACACATCCTCACCCTGCTGCTCCCCCACCAGTACCGCATCATCAATACTAATCTCGTATTTTCCCGTCCTCTTCCCCGGCCTATACAACGCTGGTGGCGAGACAAAGCTCCACTGAAACGACGTCCTTTCCTCAAAAAACATGTACGCGGTACGCCCTGCTTTAATGAAATCACTTGCCCCATCCTTCACGCGGATCTGTTGCTCGTACTCTGCAATGACCGCTTCGTCGTCTGCACTTCGTGGTGAAGCAAGCCGCGCAGTGCGGTACCGCCGCAAAGAAGTGCCTAAGATACCGAGTCGCTCTTCCATATACGCAATGTGGGCGAGGGATGTGGAGATGGCGCGGCGGTAGGCGAGAAAAAAGTCTGGGTGGTCGACGCAGGGGAGAAAGGTTCCAGGAACGTGCAGCGAGCCCGCGCCCCCGACGAAGATGAAGTAGGATGTTGGCTGGAGTTTATGTGCAAGGATGATTTTGCGCACTGCTTCGAGGAAAGGCACTGTGAAGTGGTGAGCTAACGGAATACCTTTTTTTCCTTTAAGTCTCCTGTTTGGCAGTTCTGGTGGGCTGCGGGTGGAGCACAACAAATGTGTTTAAACTTCGGTATTACAATTGGACTGAGGAACGAAGAAAACACATACTATACAGCAAAGCCCCTGCTCCTGCTGTGTGAGGCCCAAACTCACATACCAACACGTCAATTCCTTTGAACGTCTCTGCTATCTCCTCAACTGGCGCTTTGTCAATGTCGACGGAGCGAGGAATGTAGCGCGCGTGTTTGCCCAGCTTAGAGGGATTGCGGGATATCCCAATCACGGTATGGCCTCGGTTTAGGAGTTCAACGGAGAGATACGAGCCCCCGAAGCCTGCAGGACCAATGATGCCAACTTTCAAGGCTGATGAGAGAGACATGGCGGGGAAGATGGTTTAGTGAGAATGGACTTTTGAGAGTGTTGGAACTAGGATATGTACTAGAAAAGTTACGTATTCATAATTGATATTTCCTGCAATTATGATGTATGTTTGTGCTACCACATCCACATGGACGCATGCATTCTTCCTGGAACAGGAATTCAGATTGCACAAGAGCGGACCCATTCTGCCGAGACTTATGTGTTGGAGATGTTGTGTTGGGGAAGAGAGGGGAAAATGTGGGGCACCATAGGCTAGGATAGTGTTCAACCACACCAGGCTGTATGTAAAATCTCACCAACGATAGCCATTTGGGAGACTTTGACAGCGATAAAATAGAAAATAGAATTAATTTTGCAAATCCATTGAAATCCGAGCAAATAACTGGAGAAGAAACAGAAGACTTTCGAAATTATGACGGAAAACTATGCATTCATTGGTATTTACACCATCATGACCAGATACAAACGTATCTTCAAGAAAAAATCATTAACGAACAATTATAGGTCTGGGAGCGATGGGGTACGCAATGGCATCCAATATTCGTCTGAAAATGCCACAAGCCTCCACACTTTACATTAACGACATCAATGTGTCAGCCTGCACACGCTTCGCCTCCGAATACTCGTCCCACGGCGCCATAGAAATTGTATCCAGCGCCAGACAAGCCGCAGAAAACGCCAGATACCTCATCTCCATAGTTCCAGATTCCAACGACGTGAAAAAGGTCTATTTGGACGACCAAAACGGAGTTATAGCCGCCTGCAAAGACCCCGAAAGAATCATGCTCGAATGCAGCACGATCGACGTCCAGACTACAAAAGATGTCGGATCCGCTCTTCAAAAAGCAGATCTGGGAACCTACATCGATGTACCCGTCTCTGGTGGAGTGCCCGCCGCCCAAGCTGGCACTCTCGCCCTCTTGATCGGGCACCCTGCGCCATCGTCCCCTCTCGCCAACCCGCAGCTATCATCACGCCTCACTCAACTCCTCTCGATGCTCGGTCCAGCCGAAAAGTCCTTCTACCTATCCTCCCTTGGTGCCGGTCTGACGGCCAAAATCACAAACAACTACCTCTCAGGCACCATCCTACTCGCTACCGCAGAAGCCCTCGCACTCGGAATATCGCATGGCTTGGACCCCGAGGCACTATATGCAGTCATAAAATCTAGTACGGGCCAGTCTTGGATGTGCGACCATGTTATGCCGGTCCCAAACGTGCAGAAAGAGTATTGGGTCCCGAGTAATAGTGGGTATAAGCCGGGGTTCAAGACGCAGATGATGATCAAGGATCTAGGGCTGGGTGTCAAGAGTGCGAGACAGGTGGGGACCAAGTGCAGTATGGCGGAGAAAGCGCTGGAGGTGTGGCAGGAGGCAGCGTTGGATGAGCGGTGCAGGGATCGTGATGGGAGTAGTATATATTTGCACGTTGGGGGGAAGTTGCCTGAGGGATATGACGATAAGGCGAGGAAGAGGGAGGATGGGACTTGGGAGTTTACGGACTAGCATGCAAGAAATGGGAGATTGGTTAATAATGAGATCTGCGAAAGCGTGATTGTATATGGTCAAGAAAAACAACCTTGGAATTTCATAATGAAATAAGAACTCGCTATTCAACAAGTAATCACAAAGAAAACATCAAAACAAGCGCTTTTCTTTTGTCTGCATCAAATCGTCATCTCCTTCAGGTTCTCGCTGACCTTGAATGGCGCCTCCGTCTTGCTCCTGATCTCATCCACAGTAACGCCCTTCGCGTGTTCTATTAGTGTAAGTCCCTCAACCCGATTGCATTCAAAGACGGCCAAATCAGTAATAATCGTGCTCACACATTTTTGCCCTGTCAAGGGGAATGTGCACTGCTTCAGAATCTTAGGGTTGCCCTTCTTGTCGACGTGTTCCATAGTTATGACGACTTTAGTTTGTGTAGGGTTTGCGACAAGATCCATAGCGCCACCGATGCCCTTCACCTTTCCAGGAAGCATGAAGTTTGCTAGATCTATATTTGAAATAAGAATGAGTTCCATTTTTCGTGTAAAGGGTAAAAAGACTTACCTCCGAACTGGTTGACTTGCATAGCACCAAGCATTGCGACATCTATCCGTCCTGAGCGAATCATACCGAATGACTCGTGGCTTCCAAATGTTGATGCACCCTTAATGAGTGTGACGGTCTCCTTTCCAGCGTTGATCAAATCCGGGTCCTGTTGGTGTGTTAGCCTGTTTCTGATGCACAATAAGATGATAATGAACAAACCTCTTCTCCAGGCTTAGGGTATCTTCCCATACCAAGAATGCCATTCTCAGACTCCAGAATGATCTCTGTACCCTCAGGGAGGAATGCGGGTGCTGCAAGCGGCATGCCAATTCCAAGATTGACATACATGCCATCCTTTAGCTCTTGTGCTGCGCGCTTAATGATTCGCTCACGCTTTTGGGACGCCTCTGATGATCCTGTTCCGCTGTTAGTGACCAACCCATTTTGGCTACCAGACCATAGAAGAGACATACCGCCTTCCAAAAGTGCCTTCTTCTGCTCTTCGGGGCTCTTCCAGAACACCTTCCTCTCAATCTCCTTGCCTACCGTGCTCTTAATCACCCGCTTGACGTAGATTCCTTGAAGATGGATATCTTCAGGTGCAATCTCGCCGTCTTCAACAATCTCATCTGCCTCTACAATCGTCATCTTTGCATTCTTTCCCATTGCCTCATTGAAGTTGTTTTGTGCTTTTCGGAACTGGCAGTTGCCGAGACGGTCGGCTTTGGCCACCTTGACAAAGGCATAGTCACCGAAGATAGCTTCTTCCATAACATAAGGTTTTCCATTGAACTCGCGGGTTTCCTTTGGCGGCGCCATTTTCGCAATTGTGCCGTCGGTATTGTATCGGACAGGTAGCTCGCCAGTTTGTACTACATTGTGTCAGCAATAAACCTTCTCACATCTTGCTTTCTGAGATGCGGACCTATTGTTCCATATGCAGCAGGTGTGTAGAAAGCCGGTACTCCCGCAGCACCTGCGGCGCACTTTTCTGCGATGGTGCCCTGAGGAGTCAATTGCAGACTGAGTTGACCCTTCAAGTACATTTGCTCAAAAACCTTATTATCTCCGATGTAACTCGCAATCATGGTGCCGATTTGCTTTGTTTCTAGGAGTTGGCCCAGTCCAACACCAGGCATTCCCGCATTGTTGCTCACAACAGTGAAGTTCGTGAGGTCTGATCGATCGCGTAGAGCATTGATGAGAGTGTTTGGTACACCAGAGAAACCGAACCCGCCAACCAGGAGAGTAGAATCAGACTTCATATCTTGGATGGCTTCCTGCGCGGAAGACACAATCTTGTTGATTGCTGGCCGTGATGTGCTGGCAGAGAAGAAGCGCATGCCAGTCGCTGGGCCACGAAGGCGTGCTGAGAGGAGCAGAGATCGTTGCATTGTGAGGATTCAGTGACTTGGCTGTATGTAGAAAATGTCACTCTCAAAGAGGTTCAATCCGTCCAACGTATTTCAAGACGGATCCAATAGCCGAAGGAATTCAGGAGGACCTCTTGTATATGGGCGCAAGAATGGCTATCACACGGCAACGGTTTCCAATGTCCTCACCAATTGTAAACCAACAAAATACGAAAGAAATTATGGTTTTGAGATGCTTGGTGCGGAGATGATGCTCCCCACAAGTACCACGAGGACATCGCATCATTATTACTAACCAATTGGGACTGCCCGACACAAATGCCGTTCCGATGGCGGGTAAGAAAGTCTCCACAATCGGAGGCGGTGGGAAAGAACTTAACCGAGGGCATTGCGGAGGTTGCGGGCAAAACGCATGCTGATTGGCTAACACAAGGACCGGAAAAAGCTAATGGGGCCCGGACATGGAAAAGGTTTCCACCGCTGACATGGAAACTATTTCCATGGTTCAAATGAAGCATAACTGGTCCATCTGTCGGCAGAAAATTCGGTCTTACGTCACTGGGCTGTCTCGTTGACTATGTTATATTTTGATTATTTTGATTATTTGAAACTGAGTCAAACTAATCAGCTCATGAATAGCTAAGACTATCTGCTCGTAACACATGAATCAGTAGAGGTTGCGCACAATTTGTTTCACTAAGCCACATGTCAGTTGTTGGTCTCAAGATTCAATGAAATGACGTACAGCTAGCAAAATCCTTATGTTCTTTGCTGTGAAGTGCGCGCAAGGCAATGGCTTCTTCTTCCGTTTCGCCAGTTGGTACATTGTACTGTAGAGCTATTAGGAGTTACTTTCCGAACACGAGTACATAACTTACGGCTGTCAAACTTGTTTTGTGCCCGAGTTTTTCGACAAGTTCAGCGATGGCATCAGCCACGATGTGCGAATCCTTTTCGTCGCTACCCGCGCTCTGTTTGCCAATGTATGGAATTATTCTGGCAATCTGCTTTGCTTCCTCTGAGTTGCTAGCCTTGAAGTGCACTGTAGGCGCTAGACTGAGACAACTGGTGATACCGTGTGGGATGCTGTATGTGGCGCCGATTGCATGCCCAATGCTGTGACTGAGGCCGACGCCACCAGTGTAGAGGAAAGGGAAAAGTGATGAATAGCAAGCGATGAAGAGCTTTGTGCGGATTTGCGCATCATCTGGGTTGGCCTTTGACTGGGGCAGGTAAGTGAAGAGATCTTTGATTGCCTCCAAAGCCATACGCTTTGTGGGTATCTCGGCTGCGAGTGGGTGATACATCAGCTCTACCGCATGATCCAATGATCGAATCTGAGTCCGGCCAGTTAGCTCCCCCTGACATGTTTCTTGCGATGAATTTGCTTCATACCCCTGTGCTAGTCCAGAGATCCAAAGGTGTATGTAACGCAAGATCTCCATCGTAAACCACAGCTAAACTATGGTCAGAATACGCTCAGAATTTTCTTTAATGGGTCCCCACTCACCCTTTGGCACCAATTCTGGGTTGCTGACCGCAATTTTATGCTTCTCTTCGGTAGTGAAACCAGCGTTTTGTGTTGTCTCGGCAACACTCAAAGTTGTCGGGACCGCGATACTGGGTATCCATTTTCCTGTCTCTTGGTGGATGTTGTATGCAATAGCCTTGGCTGAATCGATAGGCGATCCGCCTCCTATTGCAACAAGAACATCGCAGCCTGACTTTGCCATCAAAGAGGTGGCTTCTCTGATATCTTGGATTGGCCTGTATGGCATCAATCTCTGGCGCAACAGAAAGAAGCACAATGTACTTACGCATGTTGACCAATCTTGCTGAATGTACCGCCATGGGCTGATCCCAAGGTCTTCTCGATATTCTTGATCACTGGAGTTTTCTCGAAGAGCGATCGGCCAGTAATGATGAAAGCTTTGGTAGCACCGAGCTCTCCAATGACATCTAGAAGCTGGTTGCTTGTTCCTTAGGGAGAAGTTTAGCTTTTATGGAAGCAAGACAGAGGCAGCTACCCACCATTTCCATATATCATAAGTTTGATAGGCGATGCTCTGTAGACTCCTTTGGTAGAGGAGTCGATGCTGCCATTTTGGTATTTGTTAGGAAGAGCCATTGTATAGAGCCGTGTTTGTCTCAATTTGCAACTGAGAATGTTGAAAGTGAATTGGTGTGCCTTCATGCAGGCTAGATCCGGCCGACACCGATGTTGCCCTCTCGGCCAGTCGTCATAGAGGGGTCCTCGACGACGCCCCACACAAACAGTCGCCCCGCCACAGCGGGTGCCGCGACCACATGTGATGATCCCAGCACCACGTTTGATTATGCACTACATAGAGGGTTGCCTTGGTCAGAATGGGTACCATTGAATTTGAGATCATTTTCAAAAATGGCAAACTTCAGCAGGGCTGCACGGAACATCCTCCAAAAGAGCCCGAATGACGTTGTATTGCTCTCTGCTGTCCGATCACCAATCAATCGAAGTTTCAAGGGTGGATACAAAGATGCACATCCCGAGGATATTCTCATGCCAGTGAGTGCAGTGGTAACAAATCTTGAGCAGTCACTGACCCTCCGCCGGTCATGCAATCCGCCGTACAACGAGCTGGAATCGAAAAGAGCGATGTCAACGATGTGTTGATAGGAAATGTCCTGGCTGAACTTGGTTTCGCAAAGACAGGTCGCATGGCACTCAACCATGCTGGCTTCCCAAATTCAACTACTTTCCATACAGTCAATCGGCAATGCTCGAGCAGCTTGCAGGCAATAACCCACATAGCACACTCAATTATGGTGGGCCAGTTAGACGTGGGGCTTGCTGGAGGTGTGGAAAGCATGTCGAGGAATTACAGTTCGCGGGGTATTCCAACAGATGTCTCTCCTACTCTCCTGAAGTCAAGCATCAAAGACGCCCGTGACTGCCTTATGCCTATGGGCATCACGTCAGAGAACGTGGCAGAAAGATACAATGTCGATCGAAAATCGCAGGATGAGTACGCGGTACAAAGTCACAATCGTGCAAGTCATGCACAGAAACAAGGTCGTTTCGATTGGGAGACGGTGCCTGTAAAGGTCCAACGAATTGATGAAGCAAGTGGACAGTCGGCGGAATTCGAAGTCACAAAAGATGATGGCATTCGACACGGTCTGACTTTTGAGAAAGTTTCCACGCTCAAACCTGTGTTTGGAGAGAATGGCAAGAGTACTGCTGGCAACTCGTAAGCCGCCCTGCTACGCTGTTGCCGCAAAGCTGACCGTATAGCTCTCAAATCTCCGATGGAGCATCCTCCACCGTCCTCGCTCGACGTTCGTGGGCAGAAGCCAGAGGCCTTACACCACTGGGCCGCTTCGTAGGCACACAAGTTAAAGGTTGCGCACCAGACGAAATGGGCATCAGCCCAGTCTTTGCCATACCAGCGTTGCTTGAATGGACGGGGTTAGAGCTCCGTAATGTCGATATTATCGAATTGAACGAGGCTTTTGCAAGCCAAACCATCGCATGCATACGAAAACTGGGCCTGGATGAGGACAAAGTGAATCCAAATGGTGGGGCTATAGCGCTTGGGCATCCTACCGGAGCCACTGGCGCGCGTCAGACCGCGACATTATTCGGGGAGTTACGGCGACAGGATAAAGAAATTGGCATTGTTAGTATGTGTGCCAGCACTGGCCTAGGCGTAGCTTCACTATTCGTCAGAGAGTCATAACGTACATCATGAAATTGAGATGGTTGTGTGAAGCGGTGAATGTCTTGGTGGAGTTGTTTGTGACCGTGTATTGCGTAAAAGCTTCCTGCGTCAGTGCGTAATGAACGCGCGGTCACGTGTAGGTACTCACAAGCGTCTCCCGCCACCGGCAAATCCAGAGCCCCCTCTTACTAGTACACTCCGCCAACCATCTTCCCCACACGCTGTTGCAGCTTCCGCGTCCCACACGGTCAGCTCCCACTGTCCAACGGCTTAGAGCCGCCATCATGTGCATTCCATGGTGGCATTTTTCAATGGATTTATCTCCCTTTGAAACCCTTCGAGTTGTATCCTTTTACAAATCTGACCATCATGTTCTTACTTCGACGTGCCCCACTACGTGCAATTCCACGGCTCTCGACTGTGCGTCCTCAACGCAGACTGCTTGGCAGTGTCAGCGCAATTGATTCTGTAATCTTTCGCACTCTCTTCGGAACGGACGAGATCCGAAAGGTATTTGACGACAAAGCATACATTGACCGATGCGTGGACGCAGAGACCGCTCTGGCCAGGGCACAATCAAAATGCAACGTCATCCCGTCCCACATTGGAGAAGTTGTGACATCCAAAGCTAGAGAAGCACAGTTGGACTATGATAAACTGCGTCGGGAGACAGAGATTGTTGGTTATCCAATCTTTCCGTTGGTCCGCCAGCTATCTGCATCATGTGGCGACGAGGCCGGACGATATGTGCATTGGGGAGCCACTACGCAGGATATCATGGATTTGGCAAGCATTCTACAGATGAAGGAAGGTCTCCAGATTGTTGAGCGAACATTGCGGTCTGTTATCAAGAACCTCGAACATCTCTCAAGGAAACATCGGGACACTCCTATGGCTGGTCGCACCCACTTGCAACATGCTCTGCCCATTACCTTTGGCCATAAATGTGCCATTTGGCTTTCTGGCTTTCAAAGACATCTGGAACGTTTGGAGCAGTTAAGGGACCGCGCATTGATGGTGCAATTCGGAGGAGCAGCAGGTTCCTTGGCTTCACTAGGATCGGGCGACGATGGCATTCGGGTTCGAAAGGAAATGGCAAAAGACCTTGGACTGGCAGATCCTCCCATCACCTGGCATGTTGCACGAGATGGCGTTGCCGAAATTACAAATTACCTCGCACTTGTCGGCGGATCACTGGGAAAGCTTGCCCTTGACATTATCATCATGTCATCGAACGAGCTGTCTGAAGTATCGGAGCCGTTTGTACCACATCGAGGTGCCTCGTCTACGATGCCGCAGAAGAGAAATCCCATTTCAAGCGAGGTCATTCTAGCAGCTTCGAAGATACTGCGATCAAATGCGGGCTTGGTTCTTGATGGCATGGTATCGGACTTCGAGCGTGCTTCCGGTCCATGGCATCTCGAGTGGGTGGCTGTGCCAGAGAGCTTCGTCATCGCTGTTGGCGCACTTAACCAGGCTGACTTCGCACTCTCTGGCCTGGTTGTTCATCCCAAGCAAATGTTAACTAATCTTTACTCAACTAGGGGCCTGATCGTGGCTGAGGCTGTCATGATGGGTCTTGCTCCACATGTTGGCCGCTCGAAGGCGCATGATATTGTTTACGAGGCATGCAAGGAGAGTATCGAGAACGACACCAGCTTACTAGAAGCTCTCCAAACACGATCTGAGATCACTGAAAAAATCTCCAACGAGGAACTGAGTTCGTTTTGCGATGCCAAAAACTACTTGGGTTCATGTGGACTCATGGTCGACGAAGTCTTAGCTGCCTCGAAATAAATAATTAAAACCGATATGGTTACAATATATATATATACAGCTACTCATCTACCGAATGCTGATGCGTAGTATCTCCTCTCCCTGTGTACAAAAACGGCGCGACTCCAAACTGCCTTGAAGCACCCCAACAAAATCCGCACCCACTAAAACAACATAGTTTTTTTTTCAAAGCTCCAAAATAACAACAAAGCTATGTTGCCGTAGTAGATAGCTATATTTTTAGATTGATTAAGAACTGAGACTTTTTTATATCGAGGATCTCGCTAACTTGTTGTTTGGCCGCCTAACTGAATGCAATCCCGCAGTTTATAAGGCGTGCTATCTATCTACTTGTTAGATAATATTTGTATGATTAAGATAGGTAAAAATACGTTTTTAATTATGATGTTTTTTGTTCTTGATTCTGATCGGTAGTTAGTAAAGTTGTAGAACGTTAATGTTGGTGGTGTAGCCCATGTGGAGTCGCGCCAGTTTGTCCACAGAGTGCTCCTTCAGTTCTTTGTCTGAGTCAGCGCTAGGATTATGATTATACTTCTGAGCGAAGTCAACTGAAGACCCCGCAAGTAAGTTATGAGTCCCACGATGTGGTTCCATCCACCAAGTAACGGGTAGGGCGCCATGACCTCACTAGACCCACTAACCAGGATATCCTTCACTCGTTGTGGGTCTCTTGCAGCGCCGGTAACCCCGCTGCTAAGTGTAGGCCCCGCCGCCACATGATGCACAGGCCGATCATCTAGCGGCGGCAGATGTCGGCCTACAGTTTCACGGCTATGGGAATTCGATATAAGAAACTACTTTTGACAAAACAGGTGCTAACATCCTCGGCTTACCAATTCCATATCAAACATGATGCAAGAATTCAAAGAACGCAAACTTGTGACCGACCCACAGAAGGCATTCCACTTCACGGATCTTCAACGGCTAAAGCCAACACGGGCAAACGATCCCTACGACTATCAATCAGGATGGGGAAACCGCCATCAGTCTGAAGTTATTCCAGGTACCCTGCCGGTTGCGCAGAACAATCCTCAAGAAGTCCGGTTTGGACTTTACACCGAAGGCATTACATATTCGGCCTTTGCAGCCCCCCGTGCACACAATTTCAGTACTTATATGTATCGCTGTCGGCCAGCGGCTGCTCATAGTAGGTGCTTCATGTAAGCTGCAAAGCCCTCGCTCACCTTCAATAACAGATGGTTACGTTCCTTTCGAGTCAAAGTCCAACATCACAAACTGCTTCCTGTCCATCAACCCCAAAGTTGAGACGCTTCCTGAGCAAGCTGAGTGGAGGCCCTTTCCTTTGCCGAAGGATGACGAGAAGATTGATTTCGCCGACGGTCTGCACACTCTCTGTGGCAGTGGCGACCCAAATATCAGAGAAGGCATTGCGCTCTATGTCTACATGATCAACTCCAGTATGGAGCGGAGAGCATTTTGCAACACTGATGGCGACTTCCTTATCTGTGCACAGCAAGGAAACCTTGACATCAAGACCGAGATGGGAAAGATCTTTCTACAGCCAGGGGAGATCTGTGTTATTCAGCGTGGCATCAGGTTTTGCCTCAACCTGGCTCCTGGTACTTCGGCAGCACGGGGTTATATCACTGAGATATGGGGTTCTATGTGGGAGCTTCCAGACCTCGGACCTCTGGGCGGTCACGGATTGGCCAATCCTCGCGACTTTTTGTACCCAGTCGCTGCTATCGATGATGAGTTGCATGTTGATTGGAAGATTGTCAACAAGACGAATGGTCAGCTCGTAGCCATTCAACAAGGTCACAGTCCATTCGATCTCGTAGCATGGCACGGCAATGTCGTCCCATACAAATACGACCTTACCAAGTTCTCATCTCAAAACAGCACGTCTATCGACCACACTGACCCATCGATCTTCACAGTTCTGACCGCCAAATCCCGCGACCCCCTGACACCATTGTGTGACTTCTTGTGGTTTGGACCACGGTGGGACGTTGCAACCAACACCTTCCGCCTGCCATACTTCCACCGCAACTCAGCTTCGGAGTTCCTAGCTTGTATATATGGCCAAGGCCTTGGCCGAAGCGATGATTTCCAACCTGGCGGAGGCAGTTTTGAAGGTGGCCACACCCCGCATGGGGGCTTCCATGAAGGATACCAGCACGGCATGCGTATTCACGAAAGCCAGCCTGAGAAAATATTGACTGGTAAGATTTTTCTGAACTGATTTGAGCATTCAGTATCTGACTTTCTCATAGATCAATTAACTATTATGGTCGAATCAAGCCGTCTTTTCCTCTTCACTGAGTACGCACGCAAAGGTTGTGGAACAATCGATACACACGGCACGGACTACAGAGTTTGGGACAAGCTTCCTGTAAGTTTCTGTTACATCAATGGTATGACGCACTTTCTCATACTTTTTAGGATCGTTTTTCGAGCAACCAAAGAGCTCAGGAGCTTCTCGCTCGTATCAAGGAGGACAAACTTGCGGAGAAGCAGCGGCTTGCACCCTACTACTTTGGGGGCTTCTCACATGGTGCAAACACTAGTAGCACAGACGGGGTTCATCGTGAGGAGCTTGAGCCCTACCTGAACGGAAAGGCGAATGCGAATGGGACTAATGGGACTAATGGAATCACCACAATCAATGGAATGAATGGCAACAATGGAATTAAGGCCTAGGAGCTTTTGTGACTGGTGGAAGTTTGTCATTTCAGTATTATGACATCTCTCTGTTCAGTTCCTGGCGGATTCGTTTCAGCTAGAATTACATGCTCTTGACCATTTACAATGAAATTTGGCCCTACACTCATACAATCAACCGCAACATAAATGTCTGT
The DNA here is from genome assembly GCA_036172615.1 of Curvularia verruculosa. Lineage (NCBI taxonomy): Eukaryota > Fungi > Ascomycota > Dothideomycetes > Pleosporales > Pleosporaceae > Curvularia > Curvularia verruculosa. The sequence goes on along the minus strand of JAWDHC010000177.1, from coordinate 15,479 downwards.
GCATGCATGCCCCAGAGTGTCCTTTTCCGACCCCACAAGCCATATGTGGGGCGAGGAATCTCTCGAATGTTAGTCATTGACTTTCTTTTTAAAACTGCAAGATCCAGTTTTGGATCTCCATAGCCATCATGTACACCTCTGGGGCGCTTGTGAGATTCGTGCCGCGTGTGGGCGTACGACACTCACTGGGTCAAGTTCATGCGGCAAGATCGTGTCCATGGAGAAAGAGCATATCCAGCCAGCATAACGTAGATAAGAAGACAGTGGAAAAGTTACCTTTGGCTGGTATCAAAGTGTTGGACATGACGAGGGTGTTGGCAGGGGTATGCAATAATTATCCACATTAGGGCCTTTGAGGTTCGTAGTTACTAACAACACCATGTAGCCCTATTGCACGCAGATACTTGGAGATTTGGGGTAAGCAATTGTCTATTCGTGCTCAAAGCGCATGTACTCATGAGATAGCACAGAGCAGATATAATAAAGATCGAACACCCAACACGCGGCGATGACACACGATCCTGGGGTCCGCCCAACGCACCATACACCGATGGGGTAGAACGACAATTCCCAGGCGAAAGCGCCTACTACCTTTCCGTAAGTCTTTCCTCTTTCCACTTTCTGATCTTCAATCTGTGTGCTTCTATTATTGATATTTACTAAACAACCAATTTTTCCCTACGTAGGTAAATCGTAACAAGAAATCCGTCGGGCTCGCCTTCAACAACCCTACCGGAACATCCATCCTCCACAAACTCGTCGAGCAATGCGATGTTCTTGTTGAAAACTACCTCCCAGGCTCTCTCGCCAAATACAAACTTGACTACGCTACCCTATCTAAAATCAATCCCGCACTCATCTACGCTTCGGTCACGGGGTATGGCCAGACAGGCCCGTACAGTGACCGCGCGGGCTACGACGTCATGGTGGAAGCGGAAATGGGACTTATGCACATCACAGGTGAGCGAGATGGTCCACCAGTTAAGGTTGGCGTCGCGGTCACGGATATCATGACGGGCATGTACACTGCGATTGGAATACAAGCGGCGCTTTATTCACGCAAGGAGACGGGCCTGGGGCAGTGGATCGATGCGAGTTTGAGCGATGTGCAGGTTTCGGGGCTGGCAAACATCGCGAGTAGTGCTTTGGTCACAGGGAAGGGGGATAGCGGACGGTGGGGCACTGCTCATGGTGAGTCTTCTTCATCTTCTATAATCCTTCGTTGTTCTTCGGTATTTAAGTGCGAGGGTTGCATGTGGACAATTATTCCTCTTGTACACGAATGCTAACAGCGCTCAATAGCAACCGTAGTACCGTACCGCGCATACTCTACAAAAGACACCAATGTCGCTGTGGGCGGATGCAACGACCGCCTTTTCAAGATCCTATGTGATAAACTTTCGCACCCAGAATGGGCTTCTGATCCACGCTTCTTGACTAATGCTCTCCGCGTTCAGCACCGTAACACTCTCGACGCTATGATCGAGGCGGAACTCAAGACTAAGACTACAAAGGAGTGGTTAGATATCTTTGAGGGAAGTGGGATGCCATATGCAGCTGTCAACGACATCAAGGCGACTGTGGAACATGAGCATGTACTGGCAAGGGGCATGATTGAAGAGGTCGAGCATAAAGCCTTGGGAAAAGTCAAATTGGTCAATCATCCGGTCAAATATTCGAGGGCTGAGCCGAAGATTCGTATGCCGCCTCCACTTTTGGGCGAACATACAGATGAGGTGCTGAGAGAGGTACTGGGGTATCAGGAAGATGAGATCAAGAGTCTAAGAGACACAGAGATTGTTGCATAATATTATGAAATTAAATGAATGCGTACCACATGAAGTAAACTGACTTTTCCGTTTGCCGAAGCTGTCCTGTGTCTAGAGAACTTTTGCCGCTCTTTTATTTTGTTTAGTAATCCGCATGGGTCTACGCTCACCTGCCTAATCAATAATTCTCCGACGTTTGGTACTAGACTTTGGTCTCTCGGCGAAAATGCGGTATCACATCTTCTTTCCCCTCTCCTCCTTTCCTACCGGCCTTGGAATGTGCTCTTTCGGCCTTTTTTTATGTCTTTGAACCTTAATGTTCCTGTCAGCGTATACGGCAGCGTGCAAATGTCACCGCGCCCCACATGCATCTTTATCACCTGCTGACACGCTAGCCCCACATATACCTTTGCCCCTGTGATGGATCGGACGTGTCCCTACGATCAACGGTGTGGCTCGATGCCATCTCTGGTGTATGCGACGTGAAAGCATTGATATTGGGCCGAAGTTCGGTTTCAGGAGCTTATTTGTTGAGATATCAACGACATTAGCATCCAAAGGTCGGTTTATTATCGGCACTTAATCACAAGTTGTGGCAAAGCTCTGCGTCCTGTTTGCCAGGAACAAGTGTCAAGATCTTTTCATGCCCCTCGCTGTCCATGATCAACGATAAACAACTAACAAGAAACCATCTTCCGCGAATCTAAACGTGGAGCACGGCGATATTGAGATGAAACAAGGGTTGTGTCTGGATACTCTTCAAAAGGTGATGCATAAGGGCACAGGGATCTCCTTATGGTCAATTGTCTTGTTACAATGCGCGATTAGCTTTTGTAGTATCCAGGTGAGACTGAACAAAACCGGTTGAGTACAGTAAGTATAAGTGAGACTTGGCATACGGTGGCTTGCAACTACTAGGTGGCCTGGAGCACTTTGGCAGGTAGTGATCGTGATCGTGGCCACTGATGGAGCTTGGCACTGAACAGGAGAAAGTGTCTCTTTGCGCTGCCCAGACGCTTTAAGCCTCTGGCTAATGTGTCGGAAACATGGATGGGATGCGTGTAAACTTCCGACCTCCGATTCCCAAACAGCGAAACAACGTTCATTCCATGTTGGCCGATGTCGAAAGTAGCAATCAATTTGATAGAAGTGACCGCATCCAGAAGAGTCTATTGCCTTAACGAGGCAACCGTTACGCTGCCTGATTCGAATACGGTCAAAAATCCGACCAGGCCCCACTGGTATAGATAGGCCTCACAGTCCCACATGCAAGATCATCCGGGGTTGAAGTAGAACAGAATCCTTCCAGAAATTGCAGTTCGGAGCCGTGAATTTCAAGTTTTTCATCCCCCCGTGACCCAGGAACTAACGCACCATGATCTTTGGGGCCTGGGGATGAGCTCATGTCTTCTGGTAGGCCCGAAGGTGTTGTTGCGGCGTCATTGCCCGAAGGATGGGATCACAAAGTGACGACAAGGCAGGCATGCAGTTGGGCTGTAACGATTGGAGGCGCTTTCAAGGGAATGGTGCAGTTCTGATGGGAAATGATTGATCAAGTGCTTCTGGTAGATGAGATTGACATGAGCCTATAGTTGATGCATAGGCCGAGTCATGGGCTTGCTTCCCCCGCAGTCCATCACGGCTTGGCAAGCTAGCCAGTGTCTGCGGACACCAGCGTTCGAAGGGTCCTCCGATCACTTGCCTACACATCGAAAACGTCACCACGTCCGGAGAATATGGCACTGAAGCAATGTAGCATGTGCGATCGCACCTTCAACAAGTGTATGTTGCCTCCGGCTGTGCGACGCATCTCGATACTGACTTTCTTCTTAGTGGAGCATGTGAAGCGCCACGAGCGGTCTCGTACGTCTGGCCCAGTTCTTGGACAGGATGCATGGAGCTTACCTTTATCCAGACACGCGAGAGCGACCTTATGAGTGTCCGACATGCAAAAAGCACTTTTCGCGCAGGTAAGAGCCTCGTCAAAATCAAAACAAAAGTCGCTCTGTCCAACCTCCAATCAGCGATGTCCTATTTCGCCACTGCAAAGGCCACGCGCAGAATGCCATGAACCGGATGAAGAACAATGAGCAACAACAAAACTCTTCGACACAGCAAAATCAGCGCAACAAGTCTTTGGATGATGGCCAAATATCACAATCAGCTGTTTCGCGGCCACCAGTTTCACGCACCGGAAGCGGCCCAGCTCCAATGCCAACACCTTCAACGCAGGACGACTCCAGCTTTTCGCCCATGGCCAACAGGACTGATTCGCAAATGGCGCAGATGAATATGAACCGACACTACAGCGCACATCTTTCATCTACTTCCCATGGGAGGCCATCCTCGTCGCGACTGCATCCGGCGTCACCCGGTGAGGATCGCATCGAGGCGCTCATCAATGCGGCGCAGCATCTTGAGCCCGGGGTCGACACACCGTGGCGGTCGCCCTCGCCCATTCTTATTTCCCGTACTGAAAATGCCCCGATGCACAACCGAAATCATCACGAAAACATGGGACCACCGATAGATCCAGCCATGGAGGCTTTGTCGTTCTCGCCTGCCGCCCATGTTTCAAGCTTGGATCAGTGGGCTTTTGAACTCGTCCAGAGCAATAACCCAGTCCCTAACCGGACTCCAGCCGATGCACTGCAAACATGGTTATTTCCATTAGAAAACGATGTGCACACTCCGCAAGAATCTCATTCGCTAGGAGTAGGAGTCGATGGATTGTTCGACTCCGAGACCGTCCGAGTGATGCAAGAAAACCAGGCGAGCCCGTCAGGTAGCAGCGTTTCTATTGCAAGCAGAGTTCCAAGAGAGCGATTCCAGAGAGTTCAAAATTGCTGGCCATCACAAAACCGAAGATCTTCGCGTTTGATGCTAGATCTTTGGCGGAGTCTTATCTCATCAGAATGCACTAATCTACTCTCAGAGTCTAATTCTACGATGATGGATACACCAATGAGCGCGAGAGAAAGGAAAAATTCACGTTGGGGATTGGACGAGGAATGCAGGATCAGATTACAGAGTGTAGTGAGAAGTTCATCGTCCTCAAATCTGGCACGGTCGGAATCTCTTGCCGATACTGCATCATCAAGTGGGGGTGATGCCGCCGGCAGTCCAGGTGTGGATGGCATCCAGTTTCCTCCTGCTGAGATTTTGGATATCGCATTAGAGATGTACCTCTACTACTTCCATCCCACTCTCCCAATCATCCACATACCTACTTTTTCGGCGAAAGGCGCATCGCGGCCGCTACTTCTTTGTATGTGTTTGATTGGATTGAGTATACTTGGGACAACAGGCGCAGCGAAATTCGTCACACGGACATTTCCAGTAAGGGAGTGAGCAAACAGAAGAATTTAGCACTTGCTAACGTAAACTGTAGACTGTGCTGCAGATTGCTCTGGCCGAATTGCAATCGCTACCAGGATCAGATCATCCTCCACATACACAGATGAGGGTTATAGCTACCAGCTTGCTCGCTCTTAGCCTGGCTTCCATTACCGGTGTAAGTCATTTAGCTATCTCATTTGGTATTATACTGACATTTTGCAAGCGAAAAAGCAGGATTGCGCAAGCAGAGAAGCTGTATACAGATCTCATTAATGTATGTAATCGCCCATACGTAAAAGTCAACCATGTCACTGACGAGTACAGTACGCTCAAAGTCAAAGCCTTTTCTCTGTAAACGAAGCGGCCAAGCTAGAGCCACTATTGGATGAAATCATTGACATCGACGCAAAATGGAAAGCATGGTCAAAAGTCGAGTGCAGTAAGCGAATCATATTCGGACTGATTGAGGCAGACTGTTGGTGGGCAGGATATCTCTCGACCGCTCCCATGATACGCCCAGAAACCGTTCATATCCCACCACCATCTAATTATGCGTTGTACCATATGAATAGCGCTGCAAAATGGTTCCATCTGGTACAGAGAGGAGCGAGGATCCATTCGCAAAAGATCACACCGTCGTTCCATCCCACACCTGGTCTGAAACTGGACACGAGTAGTCTTAGAGTTTTACTAACACTTCTACTCCTCCGCATCTATGAGAGCAACGACCGTCTGGCTCCCGCAACAGGAAACCAGAAGCAACTGGAGCCCTGGCGCATCTATGCTGAGGATCCACGAAGTCGCGACATCCTCCCCTTACTAGTAAACCTTTCGAGCTCTTCCATTGATGCCGTCCGCACTGCAGATCTTAACTCGGCCGTTCTTTGGCACGCCTCTTGTATGCATCTTGGCGCCAACCTGCGTTACTTTGAGCTTGCAGCTGGACGTGCAGGTCCCGAACCTGCCGTTAACGCCCTCGAAGACATTTCTGTATGGGCGAAAACCCCCAGCGCGCGTCGCAGCGTCCTGCATGCCTCACAAATCTTCAAATTACTTTTCGACCGTAAAGTCAGCGACATAGTCAACCCACACAGCGTCGTTGCTCTGTTCCACGCAGCCCTCGTCCTAGGATTGTATATTTTCACCGTTCCACCCAATCCGCCAACTTCCACAAATGGCGACTGCCCACAAAACGAGTCGTGTATTGAGCTGTTTGATTTGATCGACTGGCTTTGTGTCGGTCAGCTCGGCTTCATAGATACCCCGCAGTCCCCCGTCGGCTTTTCAGACTCAAATGAGGTAATCAAATTCATACGCCACGGTGGCGCATTCAGCATGACAGGTATCACGCTCGAAGGTGGCTACCTTGCTGCCCGCCGCACACTCCTGCATTGTTCAGACCTCATGGAGGGCATGGGCCGCTGGAAGAGTCGCACCTTCAGTCAGATACTGCATATCATGAGCGACGACCTAACCGACTACGAAGGCCACAGTAATGACGAAGAAGACGCAGCAGATTGCGATATGGATATGCAAGATAATGAGTATAGGGAGGGGACGAGGAGCATAACTATGCTGGGGCCAAGAGATGATCAGACGCAGCAGCAGCAGCAGCAGCAGGAAGCAGATCATCAGCTATGACGGTCCAAGTCCTCTTCTCAACAGTGTCTTTCAATTACGAGGTTGCAAGACTTGTGGGTGAAGAGGATGACGGGGAGGAAGTAGCCACAGCGTCAGTGCTATAACTTAATGCCTAGCAGAAACTCACCAGAGAAGACGGTTTTATTGACATAGGAAATTCGGAAAGGTAGTATTAGAACATATTCGCCAGAGAGCGATATTTTTGGGACAATGAGGTTCAAACAGCTAGATAAAGGAAAGACTAAGACAAGTCACTGAGGGAAAGATAAACGGAATACTAGGTCGGTGGGACAGTTTGTCAGTGATATCCAAAAGTCGATAGACAATGAAAGTATAGTTCTTACTCTACTGATACATGTACAATATCGCTCTCCGTATCCTGAGCTAGGGAGTTCCGAATCCGTGATTGCGATGTCCTGTTGATATCAGTGTCCTGTAATCATGCTGTGCTACCTCAATTCCTTCCTCATGATACGTGGTAGTGTAAGCACTGCATCGATAAGCCGATACTGCTATTACTTGGTGGACGACGGCATGTCTTTTACACTGAGTCCGGTCAGACGTTCCACCAGCGCATCGAATGCGTTCATGGTGTATCGTGTAATTGTTGCAGCAGCACACCAGAAGATGGTAGCTGGCAATGCCTCGATGACTGTGATGAAAGGTGGATGATTGGCATGGGAAACCGCTTGGTGCTCGTCTGACGTCTGCAAAATTACGTCCGATGTCTTGATGTGCACATTGTGTTCCCCCTCTTCTTCAGTGAGCCGCTTAGAGTAGCTCAATAAGGTTTGTGATTGCAACTGCCCACCTCTTTTCGGCTTCTGTCTTGATGGTATGTGGACGTCGTTAAGCTCTGGCATGCGATGCTTGGATCTGAAGATTTCCGCATCCTGCACCTTGACTGGAGTGCCATGCAGAATTAAATCTCCCGCCACCTCACTCCCCATGATGGGTTCCAAAGGTGCAAGATCCATGTCTCTGTATTTCTCTAGCTCTTCTAACTCTGCTGCTTCCTTTGCTTCGGCTTCTTCAATTACAGCTGCGCGGGCTAGCTCGGCAATTTCGCCCGGTGATGAAGTTTTTCGGCGGCGTTTAGTCGGAAATCTTGTTTCGTATTCTGAAAGTTGAGAAAAGAGGATCGGGTTTCTGCAGGGAGTAATGCTGAAGGGGAGACAGTTTGGCGCTTGGGATGTTGCACAAAGATCGGAGGTCAGTTCGGTCAAAGAGAGGCTTCGTGTAAGAAAGGATCTAGAGGCTCGACGCTCGGTATGTCCAGATGACGCCAAAGGTTCGATCTCATCCCATAGTGGAGCAAGTTCCCCATGCAGGTTGCCGAGCAGCTCTTCTGCAGTCTCGACCTCTCCCATATTTGCCCCATCGAGACCGTGAAGGAAATCAGTACCGTCAGCACCACTTACATCATCCCCATTCCAATAGCTGTTCCTAGGTGCATATAGCCCAGCTGATTCAAATAAACTTGTAGACTTGGATTCCTTCTCTTGCTCTAGTACTTGTTTCCTTAGCTTTTGTTGAATCCGCTCGCGATAACTCCTCATCCGCTCAACATCGTCTGATCTTGACTCATCACTAGGATACAGCAAGCTGAAATCCTGCACAGATGTGGGGACAGCTGTAGTGTATGGAAAGTTCATGATGTCTTCGACAGTGTCACCTTTGTCGTCGCTGCCCGCCTCTGAATCTAAGGATGCGGCACCATCATCCCTAAACTCCATGCTGTCTTCTCTGTTGAAGTGGCAACTATGGGAAATAGCTGTAGAGCAGTGCATGTAATCTTGTTCGCCTTCCGAGTTCATGCGATCGGTTCCGTACACTGCAAACCCGAGATCAAATGGTGTTTCTGTGATCAAAGACGGTATATCTTCGCTGGAGTTGTTGACATTGTTGGTGTGTTCGCCGTTCTCGAGTAGTCGTCTGCCAGATTCACATCCGATGGGAGGTGATGACGAAGCAGTCATTCTTGAGGATAAGCTTGAGGTGTCGGATTCTGGTGTTTTTATGGTCAAGAGAGTCGCGTTTGTTGTTTGGGTGACGTAGTTGCAATGAGGTGAGAGTAGCTGTTGATGTCGAAAGGCTCATATAGGAAGGGGTAGTGGCGCCACCTTCTCTCAAGGACCAACACGCTTGCCGAATAACTGTTGTGGTCTTGATGCTACTGCAGGATTTGACATCAACAAAACTAGTTTTGCCAAACTATCAGGAACCGTTTTCGTGTTTGTTGGGTTTGTGGTAGATTAGTGAAAGTGGAGACGGCAAACGCGGTAGTAATGCAAACAGTGACGAAATGACCCTGTAATAGGCACGATTTCGTAAAGTTACAGTAGCCAGCACGTGGTAAATGGGATATATACCGATGAATCAAACCTCAACGCCCCGTTCACTTACATGTACTCCTCTGAGCACATACCCGTCCCTCCTTGCTTCTGCTGCTTCCCGCAAAATGGTATCCTTCACCTGATCAGACCTCACTCTCCACCTGACACGATATGGTTTAGCCATTGTTGTACTTCCAACTGCATCAAAGCCTTCATCGCTAGTATCGACCTCAATTTCTTCGCCTGTGCTATCAAGAGGCGGAAGAATATCGAAAGCCCAAAGCAATTTTGCGAGCACAATGAAGATACTGTTCTCTGCCAGGTGCACGCCAGAGCAAATTCTGCGGCCCGCACCAAATGCCCAGTGGTCGCGGCTTGCTGCTGGGCCAGCAGCATAGTGTCCTGAACCGTATGGATAGTTGAGATATCGGTCTGGATTGAAGCGTTGAGGCTCTTCAAACAGTTTGGGGTCGTAATGTATGGGATATTGTTGCAGACAAACAACGGACTTTGCAGGAATATGTATACCCTTGTAGGTAACAGTTCCGGTGGTGTAATGGGGCGTGCCAATATTTGTAACGGGACGTAGCCTTAGTGTTTCCTTGACAATGGCATGGATGTATGATAGCTTGGGCTCGTCGACAAATGTAGGAGATCGTGTAAATCCCGTCACCTTTTGAATTTCTTCAAATGCTTTCTGTCTTATTTGTGGATTGGCAGAGAGGTAGAGGACTGCTGTGTTGATTGCCGCAGACGTAGTTTCACTCCCCGCCTCAATCATACTGCCAGCTAAGAACGCAGCCTGAAGTTCACTGATTCCCTGCTTCTCATACCCGCTCTCGATGAACTGCTTGACAAAGCATTCAGGCGCCTGTTTGGTTTCCATTTGCGTTTTCAGTGTAGTCCAGAAAGACATCCACAGGTTAGCTTGCTTTTCAAAGTACGGTTTGACATCTTTGCGCCACCACTGTAGACGTGGCGGGAGTTTACCAAGGAAAGGGAGTGTGTCAGCAAGGTACGTGCCCGGCTTTGCCATGATGGAAAAATCGTTCATGATATCGTAGATGGCATGGACTTCATTACAATCCTGTTTTTGTTAGTTCTGTTCGCACTCATGTAATTTACAACTCTCACTGACCCACTGTGGTATGCGCCGCCCATAGGTACTTGTCATTATAACACTGACAGTATATCTTCTAATGGCTTTGTAGCTAACCTCGTTGCCAGTACTTTCGTCTGCTCCATTCAAGATCTCTTCGAGAAGCATCTTTGCCTCGAATTCCTGGCTTGGCTTGAACGTAGCACTGACAACTGGAGTTAGCAGCTTATGGCTGATGCTTCTCAACTTCCGCCATTCAGGTCCATACTCCATGAACAAGAATCGCATCCCCCCACTCAACGCATCTCCGGATACAGGTAGCGGCGTCCGCGAACTGGTATATGCGGATTGCTTGTCGAGAATCTCCTTGCATGCATCCGGCGAGCATATCATGTACCAGTCGTTCCAGCCAAGACGGATCTTGTATACTTCGCCATATTCTCGAGCCCATGTCGTAATTTGCTGGTGTGGTTGCTGGCCGAGTTGATGTGCATTTCCCAAGATTGGAAGTCCAGCGGGACCGGGCGCAACTCTGGTACCGGGCGGTGGTTTGCTCTTATACCGCGCATAGATAACGAAAGATACGAGTAGCAAGGATACAAGAGCAAGGGTGTACATGTGGGGCTAAGGGTATCTTGGAGTGTATGTTGGAGAGGTGGGCATAGAGCACAAGAAATAAAATTGCGCTCTTGAACACTAATCGGTACAATCTGGTATTTATCGATTATTTTCAAACGGCAAACGTTGTATTGCGAGTCGTGTGGTGTTTGATATACGCCTTGTAGTTTGCTCCCCACATACCTGGGTCAACGAGTCCCAAGAATGGCGCAGGTAGATGAATGAGGGGAATGCGGAGTAATGCTTGATAGGCTAAAACACTCTCTATCCACAATTGTTACCCCAACCTGGGCCATATCCGAACCGTACCGTAGTGATGGGGCAACTTCCATAGCGTCCCACTGCGCGTTAGTGTGCTTAACATCTAAGGTGTCACCCTGTGGACAAAAATTGCGCAACTCCATAATGCCTTGACGCACCCTAATGCTGTCCGCACTTCCTACAACTAATAGTTATAACATACATATAGTTAACTATCTTCTTTAAAGCTCTAAGCTAAAAATAAAAGTATATTTTTTAGATTTGATAGTAATATATGTATCTTTGTCTCACGATCTTGGTATTTGACCGCGTAACTTAATACAATCTTGTAGTTACTTATTAAATATTATTTTTATAGTTAAGATATCTACTATTATTACCTTTTTATTGTTAATACTATTCAGTAGTAGTAGAGGTGTAGAGTGTTACCGTTGGTGGTGTGGCCCATGTGGAGTCGCGCCATTTTTGTCCACCGGGTGTTTTGGCGCAGCCGACTCACCCACCTTTCTCAGGAGTTTCAAGCACTCCGAAGACCAGCAGACAGATAAATGTCTTTGTCATAACGATGTGCCAAGACGACAGTTGTTCCCCACCCATGGGAGTATTGTAGCGAGCCTTTTGTCAGCAGTTGCATTCATCGGCTCCCGAAACCACCGAAGCCCATATTCCATCCCTCAGCATGGGCGGAAACTAGCCTCAGATTTGGATCGAGCGCATCATGCGAAGATCTCGGCACAAGCCATAAAACAAGAAAATGTCTTCTGTATCATAGCTAACACCGTAGAAGATGCTCACCCGCTTCACAGTTTTCACCCTGCTGCGTTCCATTCCGTCGAATCTGCACCTCTCTCACTTGCGCTCGTCAAACCTCCAACCTTTCTATCAGCGCGCCATGTCCACCTCGTCCAGTTTCCAGCTCAACCCTTCAATATTCAATCGCACGCTATACAATCGCGCAGCGGAGGTATGGTTCGCCGACCTAGGAACCAGCGGGCAGGAATTCGACATGAGTATCGTCAAGCGCTGGTTCATACCCACGCCAGACGAACGAGTCGTATTCGACGAAGTGTGCAGAAAATACTTCTCTCACGCTCTGGAAGCCATTGGCCCAGACGTCTTCCCAGCCGCGACTGCGCAGCCGTTCTTGGACGAGCTGCACAGCATCGCTGGGAAGAATGGCACAGAGAATAGCGAAGAAGCAGTGTGGACGGCACTGAGTATGGCCCTGTTGCTCGACCAAATGCCCAGGAACATACACCGTACCAACGCGGGCCTGCAGCTCGTATATAACCACTACGACCGCATGGCTGTGCAGCTCGCCCGCACTCTATTATCCCCCTCATCACCTATCCCACGCCCAGATCTACACCCAGCCTTCCGTCTTTCTGCAGGGCACAGAATGTGGTTCTACATGCCTCTTATTCACTCTGAAGACGTATCGGATCACGATCTTGCCAACGGCATTGTAGCCGAGTTTGAAAAGGAAGTGGAGAGCCTGGATGGGTACGAAGGCACAAGGAAGTTTCTCGAGGATACACAAGGTCGGCCAAGGAGCATAGAGATATACTAGATAAGTTTGGTAGGTACCCGCATCGAAATAGCGCGTTGGGTAGGCAGAGTACGGAAGAGGAGAAACGGTTTCTCGAGGATGGAGGCGCTACATTTGGGGTTGCGCAGGAGAAGAAGGATGCTCTGATGTAGGCTACCAATAGGCTCACAAATAACTTATGTACATTTCGCCTCAAAGACGAGGTCTTTTTACGTGATCAAGGTATTCTCTCCCAGACTTGATCTAAGGCAATGTGCATATTGGTCAACCTGTCAACCACAAGATTCACCACCAAAAATCTATATGTTCCAGCGAAGTTTGGCTTTATTTGGTAACCTGGTCGTCGGCCTCGCGAACCCTTGCCTCAAACCATCGAAGCAGCCGCTCGGTTGCCTCAATGTTTCTCCTCAAATCTTCCGCATTCTGCTTCACTTGCTTGATCTGCTCAGAGGCACCTAGGCTCTCTACTGGTAATGCTTCATACTGCGATATCGTGTTCTCGAGATGATACAAGACTTCTTTTTGTCTCGACCAATTGAGCCGCACCAGCTCCGCGACAATCTGTGGCCCATGGTACTCGTCTTGCGCGCCTCCTGACGAATGTTGTGGCGCTCCACGTGCTATGACTGGGGCCGGTGGAACGGAATCTGTTTGCCTCATTTGCTGAAGTTGTTTGTGTGCATCAGCTTCATAGTATTCCAAGATGGCGTACCTAGTCACTAGGTCCGATGTCATATTATTAAGCAATTGCAGTTCTCGTCGAAAGATGTCTTTTTCTCGGGTTTCGTCATACTGAAGGTAGAACTCGTGTTCTTTTAACGCAAGTTCCTTCCACAAAAGATGTAGCTCTGTGCCAGCTTGCTTCTTCAGAATCTGGATTCGCTCCAACCAATCTTGTATGCTGCTAGCGTCCCGGGACTGGACGTCGTCTCTGTATGATCGGTAACCTGCTTCCATGTCTGGCCCTGCGAGGTCTTTTTGTTTGAATTCAACCTGGATGAGAGCGAACTTGTTCTCGTCTACCTGTAATGAAGATTCCAACGCCGGGCTGTGAGGTGATGATCGCGACGGATGAGCTCGCTGCCGCCCACTAACCATACCTCCTGCTTCCCCTGTTCCACCAAGGCGTAGAGGGTCCCGCAGAATCCGCAGATATGGAGATGTATAGTAATTTAATGCAAGCTTGCCAATGGAGGAGAGCGAAGACCTCGCTTCGTCATTGTTTCGCAACCTCTCGTACAAGCTCACCCGAATCGCCTTGTCCGACGAGTCGAGAAGATCGACAAACCGGGAATTGATGCGCACCAAAAACGATTGTCCGACCTTGTATCCAAGTGCGCAGCCTACAGTCGCCGCGCCGAAAAATCGAGAGATTCCATAGGCTCCTGGTAATGCGCGCGGATTGAGAGCCGTCAAGACACCTAATCCTCCTCCGACCAGAGTCGCATCCTCTGCACTCCAGTGTTTCGATCTCTCCCAGAGTTTGCCAGGCTTTGGCGTAATCTTGTCCATCTTGAATACACCCCTATTCACCTCTCGTCTTCCATATAATTCTGCGGCAGTCCATGTAAGATCAAGGGTGCTAAAGAAGGCCGTACACCTCAGAAACGTGCCGGGACGTGAGCGGCCGACGAGCGCAAGAAAGCCAGTAAAGCCAGCCGCAGCGATTGAACTTCTCCATGGCGATGTGATAAGATCGGGTTGCGCAGGAAGAGCGCCAGGACGTTTGCGCGCGAGTGGATGTTGACCCTCACCTGGACTCAGGTCAGATTGCGATGACGCGATTGTACCTACTATGCTCTCCGCGCACGTACCTTCAGAGATGCAAAGTCTCACCATTGTACCTTACAATGGCTGCGTATGGTTGAGTACAAGTGACAACAGTGCGGTGATAGCCATTGGACGCTTGAACCCTTCAAGTGGAAGCTTGCGGAATGGGACAGAAGTCGTGCAGACGAAATTACGAGGCGCCTTCATGACGGGGTAACATGCAGGCACGGCCCTTGCGGTAGTGCATCTGACGTATCAATCGAAAGATCCAATGGCGGTGGCAAGGGCAACGAATCCATATATGAGGCGAGGCTATGCGCATAACTCAAACACGCGATGCATTCGCATTATGGGCTGGGACGAGATCTAGTCTTGAAATGATGACGTTCTGACAGTGGTTCAGGATGCCCCGCCGCCATGGGTCTCCCCCACCCACATGGTGCGGGAGACTAATTACGGAGTCATCGCGCCACAATCCATAATTCCCCACAATATATACCTAAATTTTCATGTTTCTTTCATCAATAGCTACTACAGCTTGGTCTTATGGGTAAGCAAACACAACACCAATTATCACATTCGAGTACTAATAGCCCCGAAGTCTAGTGGTATGATTCTCGCTTAGGGATTTCCCGAGCACAGCTTGCGAGAGGCCCCGCGTTCGAGTCGCGGTAAGACCCATCTTTTTTGCTCTTTTCCCGTGCCCGTCAGGCATGGTTGAGGATTTTTTGCACGGGTTCATCGCCAGTGCTACAAATGCCGATAGAATACTGATGAGAGACTTGGGGCTGTTGGTCGTAGATACGAGCTGCCCGTAATTGCTGGGCCGAAAGCTTGTTTCTATAACGTAGTTTACAAGCGAGTGACGCGTACAAGCGAGTGACGCACCCCACCAACTTCGCGCACCTCTATACGCGTACAGCTCCACCACGTAATAGTAACATAGATATATATTGATGTAGTAGATCAAGCAGTATCTATACTATCTTTCTTACATGTACGTGCGTTATGTCCAGTCTCCCTACACCTACTACAGCGCGCGAGAGCCTGGCGGCTGACACCTGATCGCTCTCCTCTCTGACGCTCTTCATGAGCAA
>JAWDHC010000176.1:0-62715 GCA_036172615.1 Curvularia verruculosa | reverse complement strand
TCTCTCTCACACACACACACACATATATATATATATATATATATATATGCAATCCCGGATATGCACAATTATGGAATGTACAGGATGTACATATGTGGTCGTGTGTAGGTGCAAAGAAAATACGGAGTTTTACACAGCCGCGTACCCACCCCTACTCCCACCTCCCTGCACAGTTCCCACCACCTTTCTCGCAAAGTCTTTCGCAATATATGGGATGTCGCGAAGGGTATCGGAATGAGGCAACAAGTCCCATCCCCGAGCGCCGTAGCGATTGTAGTTAAGCCAAGAGCCGAAAATTAGGTAAGCAGCGATTGCGAGGAAGAGACTGTCAAGATATGGTTAGTTTTGCTTTTGCTTGTTTTTCAATGAAGGGGAGTTGCAAAAGGGCACATACATGATGAAGAACCAGCCAAAGAAGCCCCAGTGGGAACCGCTGTCCGGGTCGGGTGTGTCTGCACAAGCGTACTTGGTTCGCCATTCCAACCTCAGTGTACGTATCTTCTTGTCCTTGATCTCCTTCTCCACCTCGTAACCACAGAAGCGCAGACTGGCGTCGCCATCTCCACACTTGCCCTTGGAGTTTTCTTCTCTTTTCTTCAGCTTCTCTTCCTTCTTGTCGTCGCCCTTCTTGTCCTTATCATCACCGTCCTTGTCGTCCTTGTCTCCGTCCTCGTGTGGACTGTTATCCAGCTCATCACCTTCGAGGCCAGTCCTATCCTTATCACAAACAAAGTCAATAATGGCGCGCTGGTCCATGCCTTCTTTTTTGTCGTCAAAAGGAAACCTGCCGCCATTCAAGGTCGCCCTGACGCCCTCTCTGGCGTCGGAGTTGCTCTTTAAACGACCCAGATCCTCAAACTTGGCATCGATTTTCCGTCCATTTTGCATTAGATATGTTCCAGCAATATCAATAGGAGTAATGGTCGAGCCGTTATCCTTATTCAGATCAAACATTTCTCGGATGCCACACACCCTGGCACCGTGGTGGCACTCGGTGTCAAGGGATCCACCCTTGTGCCATTTGAGGGGATTGCAGATGTCCAGGGTAAAGTTGTATTTGAACTTGAGCTCCTTTTCCAAGTCGGACTCTTCCCAGTGTACGACATGCGGACCACCGAGCTCTTTGAAATTATAGTGTGTACCATCGGCGAGAATGTCCTTACACTCAAACGCCCCTGTTGTATGCGGGAGGAATGATGCAAGCGCGAAAAGCGATAGCAGTGATGCGCGGGACCGAGAAGGCGCCATGGTGGTAGTGGCGATGTGATGTGATGAAGGCGTGATGACGGATGGGAAGAGGGTGAGCGCGCCGAGTTGCGAGGCCGGATACGACGACACGGGGGGTTACGGTCCGAGGAAGCAGGCAGACCGTCGTGGAGTGGTCTGCGGAATCCTTTTTGATGCTGTAGCCAGCGAATACGTGGGTCCAGGAGTTTGGAAACGGGCAGCGAAGAAAATGTCACAGTGTCGCAGTGTCAGTCGCGTTGTCGCGTGGACCACTGAGAGAGCCAAGTTGGCGCGGATGACGCTATTCAACGGCCGTTGCTTAGTCATGTCGGAGGTGTCTTTCTCCGCTGGTCAATCAACCCTGAACCATTGGCTTTCCATGTACATTCATTATACATACTTGCGTTGTCTTTGCAACGATTCAAAGTGACATAACAATGACCGACACGTGTGATGGATCAAGGCGCCGGTACGCCGACTGCGTTGCATCCGGAACGTGCAGCCACGTCGCATGCTCTTCGGATCGCGCCGCGTTGTCGTTTGGCTTCGCGTGCATTGGGCGAGGATTCGGCGCGAGACTTTATCATATCCTACGTACCGTCATCACAACTCGTGCCTTCTGGGCACAGCGACCCTAGAACAACATTCCACGGTCTACGGGACCAAAAGCCACATTGCCATTATTGGTGGCTGCTGGTGCCGTTCCCTGCACCTGCGTGGAGCCTTTCCCTGGATTACGCGCCGATTGCACTAAAAATAGCCCGTCATGTGGAGCTCTGCTTTGACCTCTCTTGTACACATCTCACAAACTGGAAAGCCATTTTGCATATGCTTAGCCTTTTTCTGGTCAGATTCGAAGCGGATGTCAGAATGTTGAAGCGCCCTAGCAATAGGAGATGAGAATGTCAAGAACAGATATATTCGATGTCTATATAGAGATACGAGAAAGGAGCGGACATGCCTTCCTTGCACAAGACCCTATGCTTCTTGTACCAAGCCCACCATCCAAGCTAGAGCTGGCTAGCAGACTAAGCAACGAGCTAGTGGCCTGACTGTGCAGGAGACGCGGTATGAAAACAAGATCGTGACGAAGGACGAGAAAAATGACCAAACGCCAGCTATGCATAGTCTAACCCGAAACAAACAGATAACAACGTCCAGTGCATGATACTAAGCCAAAGGATTGTGATGACGTGGAGGAATCAAAGAACAGCAGTTGAAAAAAAACACCAGAAATGCATGGAGAAGAGACCATGATAGTGAAGCGCCACCATGAAATGCTGCCAGATGGAACGATGCCGGAAGGGACCAAAGAAGAAAGGAAAAGGGTGTTTTCCCACGCCGAACGATGCAGTCTATCCAGTGCGTGCATATTCCAAAGATCACCAGCAGTTTCCCAGAAACTTGGACGTGAAATGCGATTGATAAAAAGGAGATGGTAAGTGCGCCGCGGACCACGGATGCCTGGCGGATTTGATGTAGGCACTGAATATCGATACTAGCCGAGTGAGATGGCTATGAAAAAAAATAGTCTTGGGAGTTTATTTGCCCTGACTTCCTTGTTGGCCTCCGCGGGGCTGGGCCGGCATTGGGTATGGGAAGGGAGCATATGGAAGCTGGTAGCCCTGGCCAGAACCAGCATTGCTGCCAGCAGTAGAAGTAGCCGAAGGGGAAGAGGCGGAAGAAGACATTGTAGTTGTAGTGCTGTTGCGAGTGTCCTCGGCAGGTTGAGAATGAGACCGTTGTAGTCGTTCCGACGTTACTGGTGAGCGTGGTCTCCTGGGAGATTGTGGTGAAGAAGAAGCACCTCTCGATCGGTGATGTGCAGCAACGAATTGGCTTTGACGAGGAGTGGACTCGGGCGAAGGAGTAGAAGGATCAGTGATGACAACGACTGGGGTAGAGACGGGTTGTTCAGCGATGGATTGAGGAGTTTCCGCAAAGTCGTTTCCTGGGGAATAGCGATGGAGAGAGCTGGTTCCGGATGTGTCGTCTTGAGTAGTCGGCTTTGTGGAGTTTGATGCGCTTGAAGTCTCGGTAGGAGAATCACTCATATATCAGAGGATTGTATAAAATTGGTGTTTGTCAGATTTGAGAATGTATTCCCAATTGTACGTAGCGTTTGTTTTGACGATTTGTGGCCAGAGATTTGATTGAAGGTGCGTAGTTGTGGAGGGATGAGTGAATGTTGATGTTGTGTTGATGATGGCTCGGATCGGAGGTTCTCCAATTCTTATATTTTCGACAACCACACGAACCTCCAACGGCGGTGGCATTGAAGTCCGATTGGAAGATCACTAAGAATCGGTAACAGCAGAACAGAAGCCAGAATAGAGAAGATGTCTCAAGCCGGCCCAATATCGCATCATCCAAGAAAGTGATTCACCGCATGTATCGTGAGGTCAGAGCGTCCTTCTCTTGGACCAACAAGGTTCAGTATTGGACTCCGTTACTACCAGGGTTGGCTTCGGATTGTGGGTGATGACCCGTTAAGCTGGAGAAGGTCACACTTGCAGCGACGCCAGTGGATGGGGTTGGGGCGTGTGCGGATGCCTTTTTTAGATGTGTGGCGTCCGATCCACGCTCTTGTCCAAGTGTTCGCAATGCACAGTCGGCAAAGTGCAGCGGGATGCTGTAGGGCTGTTGGTGTGTCAGATGCTTATTTCAAGCCGCTTGCGCAAGGCTCAAGGTATGCTTTCAAGGTTGCAGCCCAGTCCACAGGGTAAGCCACTCCAAGTTTATCGAAATGGTCGTGTATCGGCAGAAGCGCCGATTTCTGGAGTGCTTCATCACTGCCAGGAGCTGCCGCAGGCAGTATAAATATACACAGAGATTTTTTTTCTGGTGTCTTCTCGCGTGAAACAGTCCTTGGTAGAAATTTGCTTTGTCGTTTGTTTGATAAGCAATCAAATAGCAAGACATAGTACTAGTGGGCTGCTGGTCCAGGCCTAGAGATGCAAAGGAAAACGTGACTAAACGTCGGTGCGTGACTCTGGCATGGCAAGTGTGGCGCGTGTACCGTGTGGTGAACACTAAGGACGGTATGGCCGACCAGGCCATTGGGATAGTAAGCGACTGTCTTTTTGGGGCAATCGACACTGGATTGGTTCATGAAGGGCCGGTCCATAGCATTTCGTACCGGGGAAGATCGAGTCCAACGCACGGGCGAATAGGAAAGGGAGAATGCTAAATAGTCACTAATATTAGCTGTGTTAACACGAGATGTAGTTGGCTGCCGGATTAGGGGGTTTACTCAGCTTGCGCTCAAATTCCGCCGCCCAAGCCAGCTGAACACTGTCATGCGGGACTTTGCACCCCGATCTGTATACCATGAAGTCATGGCTTCCGCCTGCAAGGATGCGTGCACAAATTCCACCTCCCAAGGCTTGATGATGATGCAGTCGGAGGGTTTGTCAGCACTTAGGTTGCGCTCGCTTGCCAACTAGGGTGGTGAGTAACGAAAAGAACCGGGATAACGCCTCGCCAACCACCTGTCCTTCTAGAAGTTTACCCAAAATGGAGCTCGACGGCGCAATCCGGTGTCAAGAGTGGGCCTGGTCACTTGCATGAGAGATTGTATCGCAGAAAGACTCGAGGCGTGTGTATGTATACCTACCAGTTGACATTGGTCTGCGAGTCTCGAAAAGGCAAGCTACTACAAGCTATTGCAACAAGTAAACAGAAGGGCTTTTGCGTAGGGTAGCAGACAATCAGCCAGCCAGCCAACGCCTACAGATCGAGGCATCGAGTGCGCGATATGAAAAGCGAATGTCTCTCTCACAGTGATTTGATTTCCATCATGATTTCCTGCACCCAAAGAACCTTGGCGCTGTGAATAGTGTTGCGGACATGCACAAGCGGGGGCCCACTGAGTCGGGCCTTAGTGGAGGTGCCCTTAATTAGCTGTGGGCGGAAAGAAAACGTGACGATTAACGGACTTTATCAGCCACAGTGCTGCTGACGCAAAGGTTGGCAAGCAATCATTTTAGCCTGTTCCTTGCGCTATGTGCAGCCTACTTCGGCTTACTCAACCTCCCCAACGGATTATCTGATCGCGGCGCATATCTTAGCAACGCCCACAAGCGGCATTTGATAAGTGGTTCATCGCAAATGCTTTCGCAATTGCAGAGACACGCAAAGTTTGTGCGCGGTGCAGATACGAAGATTAAGTAACAGCGGCAACCAAACCAGCAGTTGTTAAAGCAAGTCGCAACGACCAAGACATTACCAGGACCAGCGGTTGTACGTATAGTAGCTCGACACATTGGATAGTGCCTCCCGACTCTTCATTCCACTTGGCAGATTTGCAGTCCGAACCCATGGCCGCTACTCATCGCGCCGCTCTCTTGAGTGGCCCCGGCAAGGCTCTGGAAATAGCAAATGCAGACGACTTTCATGCCCACCAGGGTGAAGTCGTAATCCGGAATTTTTCAGTTGCACTGCAACCTCTCGATGCCAAGATGCTGATTGCAGGTTATGGGCCAGCTGCACGTCTCGTATACCCTGCTGTTCTTGGTACTAGCGGTGCAGGCATCGTCGAAGAAGTGGGAGAAGATGTGCAAGGGCTCGCCGTTGGCGATCGAGTAGTCTTCGACACCAAAGCGTACGTCAACGTCAGCGATAACCGACGGACGGGTACTTGGCAACAGCTGGTTGTGTGCGACTCCAAAACCGTAACAAAGGTCTGTAGATCGGGCATGGTTGAAATTGCGACATTGGTTTACACTGACATGCATACAGATTGGCGACATCGCTTTTGAGCAAGCCGTGTTAGTCGATTTCCCCTTGCAAACAGCAGTCGCAGCGCTTCACATCTTCCTTGGGATGGGCAAGCCTGGCAGTGGTAGCGAGAAAGACAAGGTACTCATCTGGGGTGCTGGAGGCGCAGTTGGTTCTTATGCAGTCCAGTTCGCAAAACAAGTAAGTTGGCGATTCCACGTCTGCTCATTTGAACCGATGAACATGAAACTGAACAGTACCAGGTCGGGTATACGGTAGTTGTCACGGCCTCTCCGCGAGACGTTGAGCGTCAGGTGAAGCTTGGAGCGACCGAGGTTGTAGACTACAAAGATCCCGATGTAGTGGCCAAGCTGCGCAGTTTGGGGCCATACAAGTATCTCTTCACAGCGAGCGGCGACGGAGCTTCCCAAAAAGCAATAGCATCCCTTCTCGAGCCGACAGGAGGTAGTTTTGCCAGTGTCCTCCCCAGCGCCATTGAGTTGCCTCCAAATGTTACACTCACATACACGGCCTTCTCACAGGCTGCGCAACAGGACGAATACTCTGAATGGCGAGATTGGTGGTATCAAGAGTATCTGCCCAAAGTGCTTTCAGAGGGACTGGTTGAGCCCGTAAGATTTACCAAGGTTGAAGGCGGATTGCTGGCCTTGCAACAAGCGAGCCAGGACATGTTTGACGGGAAGATCAGGGGCAAGCTCGTCATCAATCCCCAAGAG
This sequence comes from Curvularia verruculosa, assembly GCA_036172615.1. Classification (NCBI taxonomy): domain Eukaryota; kingdom Fungi; phylum Ascomycota; class Dothideomycetes; order Pleosporales; family Pleosporaceae; genus Curvularia; species Curvularia verruculosa. The sequence goes on along the minus strand of JAWDHC010000176.1, from coordinate 56,032 downwards.
TAGAGAATGGTAAATGGTTTGATGGCGTCACTTTGTATTCGATACGTCAGTGGCATGCGATTACTTGTGTCAAGTTGGTGTGCAGAGCGTCAGCCTGGCCCAAGCGAGCAGCATGATGAGTGTGATGACGGCTATGATTTAAAAAAACAAAAGTGTCTTGTGTGTAAAGCTGCCTAAGCTGTCGGCTTACGGTGAGGACAGTCATGACAGTGGATGGTGGCATTTGTAGCGGTGAATTAAGAGACAAAGAGATGATTGGAGCCAAGATGACATCTGCGCTGTGGACGTAATTCATGGTAGAATCATGCGTGAAGTGCTCCGCGGCGGTGCGCGTAAACGCCAAGTCACATGCACGTGTAGTAAATGACATCAACTAGGCCAATCCTTTGTCGACTCCCTATGCCATTTGCTTCACATTACGGTGAATGCTGTGCGACAGAGTTCACGCCATGCTCTTACTTTTGGCTCTAGCTTAGCCACCGTTCCCGGCATGCGTATCTAGATTTGCATGCGAGATCTGGATCGCGCATCCAAAGCGGGTCCCGCTAGGGGAGACGGCTGGCCAGGGACGACATGGCATTTGCTGCTTGTCCATGCATGAGTGGATGGGCACTTGAAACTTCCCCATTTGCGCCATGTGGGTGCTAATTGCTCAATGGCATGGCATTGGTTGAGATACATTGACGAGGCCGTGTGTACCTGGACTCCCACGTCGCTGATCCCTAGGTCATGATGTCTTCATAAAATGCAAGGGGGCTAGTCCCATCGCATTGTGTACCGGGCTCTAGGGTACTCTGGCGGCACGGTAAGCTTGTGGATCTGGAGTTCCGATGTTCGAGGTGAAGCAGTCCGATCGTTGACGTAGCGGCTTTCAGGAGATGAAAGGAGATCGCGCGATGGGAGCAATCATGGTATTCAAAACAAAGTGTCGTGGGTTTTCAGTCTCTCAGACGTGTATAAAGAGGCCAGAGTTCTTCGTCTTGTTCGAGCCATCAACTCAGCAACTCAATCATCTTCACTCTATTACACTCAATCAACACCACTTTTCCACCTTTACCACCAAAAAACCCATCGCAATGTCTGCCAACCCAGGAAACGTCATCGGAGGCCACAAGGCTAACCTCAACAACCCCAGTTGGTTTTCCTTTGATTCGTTGTCTCCCTTACAGTTACTGACGTTCCACCAGACACGTCGGATGAGGCCAAGCAGCACTCCAAGGAAGTTCTCCAGGACCTCGAGAATGGCGGCGACATTACCACCAAGTCTTCCAGCGACGAGGACAAGAATCGCAACAACGTCGCTGGCGGCCTCAAGGCTACTTTGAAGAACCCCAACGTCTCGGACGAGGCTAAGCAGAGCGCCGAGGAGAGGCTCGGACAGTTGTAAGCTGCTCTCGGGCATTCATTGAGGCTCCGATGCCTATGGGTGGATCGATGAGGAGGGATGGTATCGAGCTGGCAATATGAGTCTTGTACAACCCATATCAATGACAATAATGCTCTACACACGTAGTTGATAGCTCTGGCCGTGAAGCGTGAAATCCAGTCAGCCTCACCCACAGTGAAATACTCATCATTCGGCCCGCACATTGGACTGCTGAGTGGCCTGCGACACCCCTCCATGTGGTCGAGTACCTGTAATTTTAATTTTTGTCCTTGAGCATGGCCATGACCACTTCGACCACTCTTCGAAACCCCTCCATTTCTTCTTCGACTGTCCCGCCCATGCCTGCGCTGGCAAAACTTGATGAATTCCCCACGTATACTGGCTTGCCCGTCCTCCGTGCAAGCACCTTGGATAATCGTGTTGTAAAGTCGAGTGTCGCGCCGTGTGTAAAGAGCGGCGTGCTGAGGGTGTCGGCAGGTGTGATTTTCTGGACATTGAACTTAGCAATTGATCGCGACACGTGTGTTCGAACAAGTACAGGGAATGGGGATTATTGACGACCTACATTTGGCATGGCATATACAAAAGACCCCAGAGGCGCAGACGACGCAGAGTCCGAGGTAGCGGTAGTTAGGAAGACGACGAGGTTTGGGCCATTGTTTGTGAGTTGCAAGTGCATGTTTGTTGCGGGTGCTTTGGGTAAAGGAAAGGAGACCTCTATGGGCGCATTGGACGCGCTGCTTTGGATGGTTGAGTTCGACATGGTGCGGCGTGCACAGTGAAGGTGCAGAGCGAGGTGGGCGGGAATGCGGTGGTTAAGATAGCTCGTAATAGATAGACCGTCCAGTGGGGGGGGGGTTGGTGGGGTATTTACCTAGGTATCCACCGTACTTCGCATTATGCACCGTGGACATACAGCTTCACTTAATAAGACAGCCACCTGCCAGATACCATCCACCCGAGAATATATATCTGTCATATACATATAGCGCGAAAGCAAGAATTTCAATCTCTTGGCTTGCATGTGCAAACTCTATATAGGTGATCAAAGCTGCCAAGTGAGAGAGACCATACCAGTAGACGCAAAAAATTGCCCAAGCTTATCAAATCAAGATAAATAACTACCTTGAGGACCATCTGTAGATGAACGAGCAGGCGACAGAAGAGAGGGAGATGCAGGACAGATACGATCCAATGTCTGATCCTGAGGAACAGCGACTCATGGTCTCAGTTCTAGACTCATTCCGGTACATCCATCCCAGTTTGCAAACTCAGCACATGAAATTGAATCGATTTAGACGACGAATCCACTAACAGGCTCATTTCAGCTCGTATCGCCGACACGCGCACTACAATGCGACGCATACACGTCGCCAGGCCTTTTACTCGCTCCCTTCAGCCCATTGGACCCTGCTGTCACGGCCTCCTTTCTCTCTGCTAGCTACCTTGTCCACTATAGATGACCTGATTGATTCAAACGCCGTTTTGGCCGAGGCCATCTTCACTGCTGGTTTCAAGTCGTTCCTAGCACCCATGCTCGACAGCGAGTGGGTGGCTTCGATCGTGCCGGAAAAGTATGCGCGAGATGAATTCAAGGTGTTTGATATAGTCCTAGATGCCCTGATAGCCAATGGGCGGGGAATTCGAGCCAACGCAAATGACCTGGAGAAGACGAGAAGTTGCATCAATCAGTTTTACCGAGAATGGAGCAATGAAGGCGAGGGGGAGAGAAAGGCTTGCTATGAACCTGTGCTCTCTGCCCTTGAGCATGAGTTCATATCACGATGCAACGATGCTAATCCAACCTTGCAGCAGCAGCAGCAGGACCACAGCGAGTTCCGAGTCCTTGTTCCAGGCGTTGGGTTGGGCCGGCTCGTCTTTGACATTTGTCGCGCAGGATTCAGCGTCGAGGGCAACGAGATCTCGTATCATATGCTCATGGCCAGCGCCCTTGTGCTGAACGAAACCAAACAGGCGGGCCAATTCTCCCTTGCGCCCTGGGCACTCAGTAGCTCCAACCATGTTTCCCGTGCTGATCAATTGCGTACTATCAGCATACCGGACGTGCACCCAGCAACCGTACTGGCACAAGAGCAGGCATCACAAGTCCCGGCTTCGGAGCGCATGAGCATGTCCATGGGCGATTTTTGTGTCGTGTATGGGAGGGATGACTATGCGGGTATATTTGACGCAGTGACTTCGGTCTTCTTCATTGATACTGCGCCGAACCTCATCCGGTATATTGAAGCTGTCGCCAACTGCCTCAAACCAGGAGGTATATGGATTAACCTTGGCCCTTTGCTGTGGCATCCGCCACCGGGCCGTAAAGGTGCTAGCGAGCGTAGTGAAGATGATGAAGAGGAGGAGGAAGAAGAAAAGGGGAGGGAAGCGGGTGCTGGGATAGGAGACCCAGGATCTTTTGAACTTACTAATGAAGAAGTGATTGCACTGGTGCAACATTTTGGCTTCGATGTTGAAAGAGAGGAGGCGAACACAATTGAGACTGGGTATATTACTAACACAAGGAGCATGCTGCAGAGTACCTATCGTCCCTCATTCTGGATAGCCCGCAAGAAATGAGGATGAGTGGGAGGGGAATCACGGTTGTTGTCTTGAAAGGAATAGTTTAGATCAATGGAAATAGATGGAAATCAGTGGGAAAATAAAAAATAAGAAAAAAGAAAAAGAAACAGTAAGAAAAAAAACAATCAACCCCAAATGTCATAATGATGTTACAGCTCCAAGACGGTTTAGCCATGATTACAACTCCATAACGTCCCTAGCAGGGAATCCAACTCGGGACATGGTAGAACAAGAGAGAAGAAAAAAAAAGAAAAAAAAATCTATGGTGCAAGCCAACTACAACAATTCCTCATCTTCATATTCCTCACCCCGGTTCTCTCGACAAATCCTACAGTCCTTGTACAACTTTGCACAAAACTCTCTGACAGTCATGTCGTATCCCGAGTCCATGGCGACGACGTGTTGCTTGTTGCAATACCAGGTCCAGCCTTGGTCGGGGATACGCTTTAGGAAATTCTCACCAGGCGACCACGTGTCGAGGGAAAAGTGAATCTGGGAGAGTTGTGGGCCCTTTGGGACCGTGTCGGACATGTCTGTGCCGAGCAGTTTGAGGGATTGGGAGGCGTGGTACCATATCCATAGCGGGTTCCACAAGGGGTCACCGAGGGCTTTTGCGTCGAGAGTAAACGACTGGATGGACGACATGTGCTTGAGTTGTTCGCGCATGCGACGGCCAAGGGTCCACGACGACGACGTCATGGAGCGCGGGTCCGTAACACCGAGCATAGAGGAAGTGGTGACGAGTTTGAGAGAGCAGTGGTGAATCTTGGATAGAGAAGCTGGAGATATGTCCCAGACCTTGGCATCGTGAGCTGCTTGAGAGGGAGAGGGAGGTGATGTAGTAGTGGAAGGGGAAGTGGTATTGGTATCAATGGGGGTATAGGTTTGTGGTGAAACATTAAAGTGAAATGTTTGACGTTTACATAGCATGTCCATGTATTCTGTGTAAATCTGCTTGTTAGCGAGGAAGATCCATTTGCTTCCGTGTCGTGAGGTGGATGATGTCGATGGTGCTGTCAATGTCCAGCGCCCTGGTCTCATCCATGGTAGTATAGCGGAAGTGGTGTGCCGAGATTGTGGTGCCGGAGCAGGGTACACGGGATCGTCGAGGAAGTATTCGTACACCATGTCTCGGAGCTCCTGGGGAAGTTCCAGAAAGGGGAAGGGCTTTTGATTCCGTTGCTGGGTTCTGCGACGATGCAGGGTGATGATGAGAGGAAGTAGTGGGAGCAGAAGTGCTGCCAGTGTTAACCAAATTTTGATTCCGCTCACTGCAGTCATAAGACTAGATGGTGATTGTAGCGACGACCACGCTGAATTAATTGATATGGTCATTGTGGATGCCATGGAAGAGAGCAATCTGACTATTGGGGAATATGAGACGGAAAGCAGCCGGGCAGGGGGTGTCTACTAGACTCGCTCAGGGAGCGGCACGGATGTCGCAAAGCGAAACAACAAGTCTGGCGTCGTGTGCGGAGACTCCCCAATTGGGGATGCAGTTCGCTTTGGTCCGATGGATGGCAGTGTGCGGGCCGTGACGACGGGGTTCCAAGATGGGGCGGGTGGTTCAAGCGGCTAGCTTGAGGCTTGTAAAGATGACCAAGTAATGTGCGCAACGCTTTTGTGGCCACGGAGAAGAAGTCAATGTAGTGATATGTATGCAGTAGTGAGATGAACAAATAGGAGCGATCGAGGGAGGAGGATGAGTTGATAGAAGAGTGCGACTGGGCTTATGTGGTGTCAATACATTGGTGCCTGGCCTGGCTGGAGCCCGTGTGAAACATGAGTGGCTAACGCCTTGACTAGCCAGCACAGCCACCTTGTCATTGGGCATGCGAACACGACGGGCGCATATACCGTATTTGCTTAGGTGCGCTGGAGTGCTTGTCTTGATAATGTAGAGTTTGAAGTATCAAAAGCAGGAGTAGGGAGGGGGCGCTCGAACAGTGACTAGCGGAGCAAGCGTTTTGCATTGAGTTTTGTCCCTTGTACTTGCATATACGTACAGAGGTCGAGGTTCTATTATGTATCTACCGGCCAGACGAAGAGCAGAGTCATGGCATACGACTAGGGCAGACGCCACGAGGTGCGACCGGCTGCATTGTTTGTGTCAGCCACAGGCCCCCGCACAACCGCTTGTTGGATTGAATGTACATGCATGTATGCATGTGGGTGGATATGGGAAACGTTGCTGTTGTAGGCATCCTTGTGAGTGGTGCTTAGTGTGATAACAACAAGACGGTCACAGGCAAGTCTGATGTCGGTCTCTGCTGGATTTTTTTTCTTCTTTTCATTTTCAACGTGGGGTTGTAGTCATGGCAATGGCAATGGCAGGCCTGGTGTAGGTCACCCATATCCCTCGCAGGTATCGTGACGGGATTCCTAGCCTTTTCTGAGCCCTTGGTCGGTGGTACTGATTTTGTCCACGTCCTCTTTGCCCGCCGTCGACGGCACGAATGTAGTGCTGCTATCCTAGAGACCATTGGTCATGGGCAATCATTCCTCCTCTTGCAAGAAGGGGTTGGGGATTTCTTCGCTGCCGTCTACCGGGGAAATGACGACAAGCAGGGTGCCGCGAGCGACGATGAGACCAAGTTTGCGGTATCGAATGTTGCCGTCCTCGTCTAGTATGGTTAGGTCTGTCTGAGAGAGAGGGTGGGTTGTAGAGGGCAGATTTGGCGCATACCTGTAAGCGCTTCCTTGACTTCATCCAAAACGAGGTTCATGAGCTGGTCGTAGCCCTTTAGAGTGCCAACCACTGCGGGGGAGCCAAGTTAGAGGGGTTGAATGCGCACATGGTTAGATGAGCAGCTTACCTTCTCTGCCTCCGCTAAACTTGACGGTGATTTGCTTGTCCATGTACTTTGTCAAGTCGAGGATGTTTTCCTTCTTGGGCCTCTCCGTCTGTCCGCCAGCGTGGGATCCTCCTCGGCCGCCACCCCTCGCACCACGGTCGCCTCCCCGGCCGCCGCCTCTGCCGCGAAATGCGCCTCTTTCCGACATTGTTGTAGCGTAGTGACGAGGTGACGCGTCTGGATTGTGCAAGGTCGACTAAGGCGCAAGCTGGAGCTGCGAAGAGAGGCGAGGTGGGCTGGTGAGTGACGAATCAAGCAACTGGTCCGTGCACATGCCCTCTACCAAGCGTTGCGTTGCTATTTGCTCCATGTCCAGCAAAACAAGACAAGCACACGCACAAGGCGTTGACGCTCGAGTTTGTCCCCAAGCAACAAATGCCAGCCTACTAGTATTCTTGATCTCTCTGCGCTATCTGTTCTAGCTTCTCTCCAAGGGCGGCCGTGGTGTGGGACGGACGTGGTTGCATGGTACAGGCTAGGCAATTGTTCAGATTCAGAAAGATGACTACCAGGTACTAACACTGCCATTAGTTAGCAGTAATGCTTGTATAGCTACTCCGACACAATTGCTCCAGTCCAGCCCAGACTCGTCTCGTCTCGTCTCGTTGGCCTGTTATCAGTGCCAGGCGGGTCGGCAAGCCGGGAGACGGTCGGACGAGAAAGGACCCTTATTTCCGGCGCTTGGCCTCGTCAGCCACCGACCGGCCAGCCGCCAGCCGCCTCAACTCTCGGTGTCTCTCTCTCTCTCTTTCTCTCGTCTTTGTCCCTCGACTCTTGGACGGCATACTCGACGACTCGACGACTGGCCTACCCGCTCCATACTCTCCCGCTCCCCTACCCACGCCTGCCCATCGATGCGACATGTGTCTCCGCCGGTAGTCTGCCGCCGCCGCCGCTGCTGCTGCTCTTGCCCGCCCCCCGTCCGCTGTGCACCGCTCTTGCGCGCCCGGCCTAGCTGAGTTGGCGCCTCACCACCAGCCTTTGTTCCGCTTCCCCAATCCTCGTCGCATACATAGACTCGACCCCGTCCCCCCCCACGCTCAGCCATGGCGGCCAACGACCAAATGCCGCTGCCCACCGACCTCAAGCGCAAACGCAGTCCCTCGCACGACATGCACCTGGCGCCTGCGCCACTCCCCAAATCCGCCAAGCACAACCATCTGCAGATCAACTACCTCGCCCGCCACAACGAGACGGATCTGCCCCTCATCACAAACGACGACACGCTGCCAAACATCCTCTCCCTGCTCAACGACTACCAGGGCGTCCTCGACCGCCATGAGAGCATGGCCTGCAACCTCGGCGCCCGCCCCCTCGGCCCCATTCTCATCAAGCGCTTCGAGAGACTGTTTGATGGGCCCCCGCGCGTCCTCAAGAGCCATGCAAAAGACGGCACCACCGTCTCCTGGCTCGACGTGGTCGAGTTTGCCCGCAACAAGCCCGAGCAGTTTCAGCTCGATCAGATGAGCCAGGGCGTGCGCGTCTGCCAGTTCTACACCAAGCAGTGCAGAGTCCAGATTTCAGAAGAAGACTTTGTTCTTATCTCGTCCGGCATCCCCCAGAAGATGATCCCTCCCCAGCCCATCATGGAAGACGAGGAAAAGGAATTGGGCACCATGGACATTCTCGAAAAGAACCTGAGCCAAATATGCTCCTTGGCTGACCAGGGTGAGTTGACAACCCCTTCTTCCCCTTCTGTTCCATACATACACACACACACATATATATATATATATGCGTTGCCCTGGGCCACAACACCTGGACATGCGATTTCGCACACACACACACACACACATGCAAACACCACACCCCCTTTCGCGCGTCCTCTTCTAACCAATTGCAAACAGTTGCTGCTCGCACGAGGCAGCTCAACCACCGGCTAAAAGGCCGCAAGCAAGCCATCCTCGACCGCAGAGCAACGGCAGTCCCCGCCCCTCAAATCGCTCGCCCTACCAGCCCTTCCAATGTTGCTCTCATGAACGGTACCAATTCCAACGCGTCGACTCCAGGACACTCCCAGCCACATGGTCCCGCCGCACATGGCCAACCTTCTCACCCATCCCCCAGCGGCAGCACTGGCTTTGTAGCAGTCAATGCGCGCCCACACCATGAATCCAATGGCCACGGCCATAGTCATAGCCACAGCCACAGTCACAGTCACAGTCGCGGCCATGGCTCTTCCTCATCAACCCGCCACGAGCTGCTGTCCAAGTTCCATACCGTAAACGATCGCCGCATGTTATCCCAGCCTTCCTCCGGCACAGCACAGGTGCGGAGACCATCCGTTGGCAGTCACACCCCATCACACCCTTCTCCACCCTCGACAATGCCATCTAGAGCACTTCCAAAGTCGACCGATGGTCATCCTGCCCCGCAACAACAACAAGCCTCCATTGCCAGACCCTCACACCCTCTCAATGACTCGGAGCTGCATACCATGATGAACTCGCCTGTCCCCATACCAAACACGCCTTCCAATCTCTTGCCAGCCTCGAGTCAACGCGCTAGTCAACAACCTGAAAAAGATGATGGAGGCCCCTTCAAAGTGGAAATGGTGCAAAGAATGGAGAGTCTGGCCAAGGGCGAGCGCATTGTCCCGCCCTGTGATCGCTGCCGAAGACTACACATGGACTGCCTGAAGAACCTTACGGCGTGCATGGGATGCACCAAGAAGCATGCAAAGTGCTCCTGGAAAGAAGTTCGCGAGGGTGAGTTGCGTGGTGGCTATACCTACCCTCTCGGAACCACCAGCAACGGCCAAAGTGAAACAAGCGATCACGAGGTTGGCGACCGAGCCAGTACCGCCAGCCCATCCATTATACAAAGTCCATCCCATCATGCACTGACCCCCTCGCACGCCTCACACACCAACGGCCAACACACCCCACAACACCAGCCATCTCATCATCAGAACCCGGACCCATCCATGCAGCCCTCACACCAACAGGACCCATCACATGATGCGCGCGCACCTCCATCTCGCACCACTCCGCCAGAGCGCGATCGCGAACACGAGCAAAACATTGACGTGCAACTCACCAATGAGGCTGCGCAGTCTGGTCTCGCCCATGCGAATCCCAGGCTGTCCGGATCCGATGGCAAAAACACAGACTATCCCAACCAGGCCATGGTTGCTTAGTCTACGACCAATCGCTGTACCGGGACCTCTTTTGGCGTACTTGTCTTTTTTTTTTTCAAAAGACGAGGTTCAAAAGCGAGACACGTATTCGGGGGGAGGAAACACTAGGTATCCATTATCGTACGGCTTCGGCTCTTTGTTTCTTGTACATTTATTTATGATACCAATTTTGCTTTCCATTTTCAGGTCGAGTCAAGAGCTGCGCGTATACATATATGAATCTGCTGTGTGGATTTTTACTTGGTCATGTTGGCAACATGGGAATCAATAGTGTTGAACAATCTGGAATCTTTATCCTGTTTAGAGTGCAAAAAGACGACGGCCGTGTTAACACTGTATTGAGCAGTAATATATACCACTTCAACATATCCTCATTGATGACTGCTTATTGCAATCGGCTTTGTGATTTTGTCTGGTCATTGCGTGTTTTTCATACTATTGTTGCTGGTTTTGTTCTCATCCTGATCGAGAAAGACACTGTCACCACGCATTTAGTGTGTACCGAGTACCAAGCAAAAAAAAACACTCCATTTGAGCTCGTTTGCTGGAAATGTTTTGATTGATTTGCTCTCCGTTACAATTTCTTTGTTCGCCTTCTCTGAAACTCACCCTTGAGAGTTCTTGCTCTGCTCTAGCATCATCTCCTTCGCTGGCATGGTCGCAAACCTGCCCATGACGGCCAAATTCTTTTCCTTGCTCATCTTCTCATCCGACTTGCTCACCTCGGCCATGATCTTGAAGTAGTCGATATAAAACGCCGGCGTATACGTGTTGAAGAACTTTGCAGGCTTGTCCGTTGGGTTGGAAAAGGTATGTGGTGCTCGTATCGGAACCGTGACATAGTCGCCCACGTGAGCGTCTATCTCTTGTCCATCTGGTGCATGGAACTGTGTTTTGCCTTTGGTTAGTCCTATGTACATATATACTAGATACAAATCCTAGTCATGGAAACAACAAAAGAAGAAAATGAGCAACAAGCGAGAACATGACAACGTACTCTGACTACACCCTCGGTAACAAGAAATGTCTCGTCATGCATCTCATGCCAATGTGCCGGTGGTCCAGCCGTGTTTGGTGGAAGTGTAAACTCTGCGCTGCCTATGCGGTTGTCTGTCCTCGACCCGTCTTCCATGATGCGGCACGTGATGTGACCGAGTTTGAGGATTTCACCCGATGTGGCTGGAACAAAATTGATAGGGCGCCGTGGCATCTTCATGTTGGCCAGGGCTTGACGGGCTTCGTCGTCCATGGTGGTAGTGGTGCTATTGTTGTTGTGGATAGGGGATTGCCAAGTTGGGCTTGATAGATAGTAACACCCTCCAATTGATTAAACAGATGGAGCCAAACAATGTGTGATAAAGATGGAAAGCGAGAACAATATACGTATTTACTGGTGAGAAGACCCCGTTTTATATACGTATGGATGTGAAAATCATGGATAATGAACATCATCAGCTCCTACATAAGCTGCTGGACTTGATCACTGCGGAGAGCCGGAAAATATACAAGGGTGTTTTGGGTTTCAGCCATGGAGAACCGTCCATTGTTGCGGCGCGGAGGAACGCACTGAGGCCTATACATATGGAACACCCGCTCGGATTCATAAACAAATCCCATCCTTTTTTTTGATGTGAGAATGCCTCGTCTCGCGTTGCAGGCATAATGATAGGGCGGCTTCAGCCTGCGCGTGAAGGCCCCACGTCCGGGGTGCGGGGTCATGGTTCCACTGGCTGGGGCCGAAGCTCCGTTCTGTACGCCCTTTGCCTGACACGGCGGATAAACTTTGGAATAGAAAGAGAGATTGCTGCCTGGTGGGTTTACATCATGATCCTAGTAAAACAGGCGTGGTAGTTTGGATACGCGGCTTGGTTGCCTAAGTACAGCGAACCACACAAGATCTCCCTTCCTTTGCAAAATTTCCGTGTAACTATATCTAACGTCTACGTCTTTCCAAGCAAACGTGAACAACACACCATCTTCTTTCAATTCCATTGCTGAATCGCGTCAAACTTCCGCCATGGCAAAAAAGCAATTCACCATGCTGGAGAATAATCCAGACGTTATGAACTTCCTCGCACAAGAGCTTGGATTCGATACATCCGCCTTCTCCTTCCATGATATCTATTCCCTGACCGAACCAGAGATGCTGGCTTTCGTTCCCAGGCCAGCCCTGGCACTGCTTGTCATTATACCGCTTACTCCCACATGGCATGAGGCCCGCACGACAGAGGACAAGGATAAACCCGAGTATACAGGAAAGGGAGATGATGAGCCCGTCATATGGTTCAAGCAGACGATTGGTGACGCTTGCGGTAGTATAGGGTTACTCCACTGTCTGCTCAACACCTCCGCCTCGAAACACATCAAGCCCACCTCGCCTCTTGATCAGATCCGGACCAGCGCGCTACCCAAGTCCATGTGGGAGCGAGCCAAGGTTCTCGAGGATTCGGATGCGTTTGAAAAGGCCCATGCTGATGCTGCGAAACTCGGTGATACCCCACCCAACTCAGGTGAGCATCGTGGTCAGCATTTCGTGGCATTTGTCAAGGCAGAAGACGGACATTTATGGGAGCTAGAGGGTGATCGTAAAGGCCCGCTCGATCGAGGCGCACTGGAAGATGACGAGGATGTGCTCAGTCCTGCGGCGCTGGAGAAGGGTATCGGGAGGCTGATCAGAATTGAGAGTGAAAAAGGTGGAGACTTACGGTTCTCAGCCATTGCTCTGGCACCAAGCTTGAGTTAAGAGAACTGCACATTGTATCATGTCTATTCAGACAGGGAAGCCAACACGGTACATGAGCATTATATATTACATACTTTGGCACTGCCATGTGTATCGACTTTTCACTAATGCACTACTTTAAGCACCCTGAGCTTCTTATCACGCTTAATTCTCATAACCCGTCTCCCTCATGAATGGACTCCTCGCCCGTATCCTCCTCCCATACCTCAGCAAAACCAAAGGAATAAAACTTAACACCAGCGCGACAAACCCCAATAAACTGCTGGCCCACTGGAAGCCAAGCGCACGGTACATGTCTTGCGTTGCTAGCGGCAAAAAGGCGGCCATTGTATTTTCGAGAAAGGCAATGCCGGCGATAGCACTAGCCGCGTACTTTGCATAGGCATCGACAACGTACGTCGTTACTCCTGCTGTACTGCAAAACATACCAAATCCAACAAAAGCCAGTGATATGCTGGGGACAATCCAAGGAACTGACGAATATGACGTCCAAGCAAAATAGAAGAGGCCTCCGCACAAGCCGATGAAGGATGCTGGGATACTCAAGTATAGTCGAGCTTCCGGCACTGGTTTCCCTGGGTTCTCCTTGTTTCGTTTGGCGGACGCAAAGTAGAGGCGGTCTTGCACTAATGATGCAAATAGTCCAACAAGCTCCCCGATCACGACTGCGCATTGTACAAGACCCGTGCCGAAGAAGGTCCAGCCGTATAGTTCAGAGAACACCTGCACTATAGACTGTGTAAACATAAAGGCAGTGCCTATGCAGAATGCACTCCACAAGCCAAACGATAGTACTACACCTTCAGTGCATAGCATACGTGTGGGTCGGACCAGTGTCTCCTTGAGGATCTCGATGAAGCTTGTATGTTGCTTCTCTGCCTGAGCAAAGACCTCCTTTCCTGTGGTTGCCCGGACGCGGCGAGCACGCTGAGTGAGAATGACATCTGGTCGAACCTCTGGGAGTAGCAAGATTAACACGGGTATCAGGGCGCTGTAAAATATGATCTGTCCGAAAAATATCCTAATGTGCAGTCAGCGCTGATTCCCAAAGTCTTGAGATAACATGGTCATGTCTCACCATCGCCATGTGGTATACTGCACGACCAAACTACCAAACACGGGTCCCATGTTCAGTCCTGAAAGCAGTCCGAATATGTAAAGCGAAGTGCTAAAGCTTTGCGCTCGTCCTGGCCTCCAGATGTCACTCACAATACCTGACGTGATATTTGCCAGCACACCGGAGCAAGATCCTGCAATGATCCTTGTCACAATGAGCGTCGCAAAGTTGTTTGCTAGCGCCTGTGGAATAATGAAAATGATCAAAACCACATATATGGCTAAATAACTCCACCGGACGCCAAAATTCTCCATTAAAGGTAAGCCTAGTAAAGGCGCGGCTGCTCCGCCCAAGTTCCAACTCAGTACCGGCCAATATGAGTGAGGGAATTCTTCGTCACTAATATTAAAGCTGGAGTTGATCTGCGAAGCAGCCGAGGTAAGCATCGTGCCTGAGACCTGGACTAGAAAGGTCATGCTACAAGCAAGGATCGTGGTGCGCCATTTTTTGCTAATGGGGAAGTTGAAGGGATTGGATGGATCATTAGAGGAGCTCCAAGTAAGATATTTTTGCTCTAGATCCGCTTTGGCTGCGGTGGTTGGGCGTGAGGGTGATGCTGCATACGGCCGCGCAGTTTGCGTGGACAGCTCTCGGGTATCCTGTGAGCATGTGCTACTTGAGGACGGTGAGGGAGAATGCGGATGTGTCATCATAACACCCAAGCGACTACTAGCACCTTCTTCGTCCCTGCATAAAGTCGATTTTTCCAAAAGTTTTGAGCTCATGCAAATACAAGACCGGCTCCGAGACGCAAGGCTGATAGATGGCAGGTCACAAAGGCCACGAAAAACTGCGTAGCTACGAATGTCGAGCTCTTCAAGGGCCTGCAAGAAAAAGAATCGTCAGTACAACAGGAAGGAAATCAAGATTTCAGTCGCCCTACAGGAGTGATAATGCGACCTCTCTACCGCGCGCTCGATTCTATAGGCAGCAACTTGACAAGCAATGCGAATGTATCAAGACTTTCAGATGAACAAGCTTTCGGGTGTAAATTGCTTAGTTCCAACAAGACCAAGCAGTGACCAAGAGTCTAACGGGCCGTACGGATGTGAAGCGGAGGATGGGTCATGGCGGAACCACAAACGCGCAGGGGCGCCAGCCTTTTCTCTAAGCAACAGGCAATTCAAGCTGCTGGGAGCTTGGGCGAGTGACATCACAACCTCTCGTGAAGCGCTTGACTAAGAATATGTGGGACGGGATAGTAACCATAACGTAAAAAGACGTCAGGAAGCAGGCGAGCCAAGAAAAAGCTTGGCAGTGGTAGCATTCCAACAGCTGTCACCGTAGGCATGGCTAATTGCGAAAGCTGCACTTTTGACAAGTGATTTGCTCTTTGTTAAGATGGTTTTTGTTGTATTGCTAGTAGGTACTAGTAAGGAAGGAAAAAGCAGGGTCGGCAACGAAAGACGTGTTGCGGGCAGCACAGCCGAAAAGATGCATGCGTCTTTGTGCTACCTCGTATAGCGCTCGCTAGACCTGCTTCAAGGGTATCAGTCAGCCGTACATATAGTTATCAGCAAAGCCCCTGCATCAGACTGGAATGAATGGCTTCAATCATCTTGTACCTCACGAGAGCGTGTTCCCAATTCGCAATCCTGTAACCCTTCCCTCGATGCTAGGACTCCCATGCTTTACCAGTGCCGATTCTCTTTTCGACTTAAATTTCCCTCAGCTCTTCTCGGACAACTGGAACTTGAGTTGTTGGTTGAAATAGCTGCGGATTGCTCAATGTTTCAATGGCAACTAAATTGGGACGTGCGTGGAGTACACATGACGGCGGTGTTGCCGCCGCCATTGACGAGTGATGCACTGCAATGCCAAGGCATTCGTATGACGTCTTATTCATCTTCCCGGTCCGTCTTCCATTTTGGCTGACAAGGCCAATTTCCTAGCAATAGTTGGACAGCATGCCATGTGTACCGCGCAATTCACTGTTCTAGGATCTAACATGGTGCATGGCATGAAGGTGTTGTCGCCATGTTCGCTCTTGCTTAAATGGGCAACGCAAACAAAAGTTCTTCTAGCATTATGCTATCTAATATCTAGTCTCGCGCCTTATTGAAAAAGCCTCAATTGTCGATGACACATTGTACGCGCGCTCACATGGCCGAACACGGTGGTCCCAAGAAACTTTCCCAACTTCCTAGATGCAATAGTTTTCTTTGCTTTGGTAAAAAAAAAGATGGCTTTTCTATTCCTGCAACTCATCATGTTCGGTACCTCTTTCTCTGTTTTCAATTGTGCTGGCGCTTCAACCTCAGCAGTGTTGTGTCCTTCAAGTGGAGCACGGATGAGACGGTAGTGCTAAGGTATATTCAAGCCTGATAGCTACTATGTTGACTTTTGGATCCTAGGCGATGAAAGTTGGATTACTATGTGTTACAGCACCGTTCAACGAATATGTCATTGCTGCCGCTTCATCAGAGGCTTGCGACATGTTCCCATGAGCGGTGCATCTGTACATAGAGCTTCGTCGGAAATAAGGGGGATAAGCATGAGATGCTTGGGAGTTATATTGCCAGCAGCGGATTTACACACAACATGTTCATATCAGTAGCTTGCGCGCGAACCCTTCTCGTTTCTAAAGTGTCATAACACTGGTTACAATTGTTCTGTCTCGTCTTATTTTGATTGAGAATATCTGAACAAAGTAGCAGGGAAACCGCAGCTCGCTCACTACGTTAGTATAGGTGGTGGCTGACCACGATTTCAAGGGAGAAAACCTAGCAGTTCTTCTTTCGATCAATGTCTTAGCTCGCTTGGTCTTAATGACAAACATCACGCTCCTTTAAGCTTGCTAGATGAATAAGAGTGAGCAATATATGAGAAAGGTAGAAGAACGATTAATAACTTTCTAGGTCCATCTCAAGTCTATACATATAAACGCCTGAGCTGAATGTTCTCTTAAAACGATTTCTTAACGCAATCGCGGCGTCGTGGTAGCGCCGAGTCTCATGAAGTAGTGTTGACTTAGGTATTCTAAGACACTCTCGGTCGCTTACCTAGTCAGATGCCGTCGCGGCGAGATTGAGCTGCCATGGCAACGTCACGCCTTTATACTGCTCAAGGTTTGCACTGATGGATGTTCAGCACAATATCTGACATCATAGAGCATTGTCAACTTACACAAAGGATCTGACAAAGATCCATTAGCTTAGAATACCAAGTAGTTAAAATTGACTGTCAACTTACCGATCCCCCAGCTCCTTTCCAGTTACATGTATGGCCTGATATCTGGCAATCATTACGGCCTCTGGGAAAGGCATCTGGAAATGGATTGTTACCACTAGCCAATGCTCCCTGGCCCTATAGGATCATGAGTATCTTGGATATTCAATCGAGTTGTGTTGGATGCATACGCAAAAGTAATAAAGTCCATCAGTGGCTTTACACATTGTTTGGCCACTGGGTGCAGACCATCCGTCGTTGGTGTACCATCTAGCTGCGAGTGCTGAAGGCACGAAACATAGGAGAGCCAACTTCATTGTGGTATAAATGTAGATCGTTCGATAGTTGAAGAGGTAATGTAGTGTGTGCATGACAAAGTTGGGAAGAGGTGCTATATGTACGGAGGTGGCTTTCAAAAGTCCTTGCCGATCCAAGCACCCCTATTAACTTGTCAAACAAAACAACGGGCCGAATCTTGCGTGATATACCGCTAGCGTAAATGATTTATGGAGTATTTTAGCTAGATTAGGCTTATACAAGAAACCTTCAGTCTATGTTTTATTTTATATATTATACAATACCATCTACCACAGTAGAAGCTGGTACAAAGGAAGAAGACAAACATAATACTCGGCTAGACATCGGTAGATGAGAACTTTTGACAGCCACCTCCGTACACGGTGATCAATCCGCAGATTGTTCTGTTTCACAGAATTAATAGTATCTCAACTGATGCAGGATAAAACCTCGTAAAGCCAGCCTCATTGAATCAAAGGTCTCATCTAAATGTCGTGTCAATAAGGCTTCTTTGGCTTGTTTGCTGAAGTCGGTCCTACTTATTTCGGACCGGTTTGCCAAGCGCTCATCTCTTGCTCCACCAAGGAGTAATGTCGCACAGCCAGGAGAGAAACCGGTGATTAGTGGAGAATTAAGAGAGGCCTTGGCCCAGAACACAGTGTACATAGTGAGATTGGCTGCCATTTGGCTGGACGAGATGCCACTCGTTTACCCCATTGTCGACATCCTGGCCTGTGACATGTCTATCATTCGTTCATGGTTGCTTCATTCATCCTTCACAAATTTCACACTTATTCTCTAATGGTAGAACAACCTTGATGCCAGAGATACTTGCTTTGCACACAATTAGGCGTAAGTGGAGACTTTACACAAAGGTATGGAGTTGCCTAGGGATATGCAATACCGGAAGACTGACTGATACTCCTAATTATCCACGCCTGCCTGACACATATAGCTCTAGTTTATCATGCCTGTAGAGTCAAGGATGAGGTTGACGTCAGGCGATTCAACCCTAACCCAGATCTCTTCTTTGCTCACTCGTAGACAAGGCCAAACGTAATACACTAGAAGTAAATAACACATGCACAGGTTGTACTAATAGTCAGCGCAGCACTGCATCTCATAATTAACATAGGCTAGCCTATCTAATATCCCACACGACATCTAGTGCTAGATCCCTTGGCAATGTGTGGAAGAACATCACTGTCTATTTTAATCATGTGACTGGGGAAGCTTGACCTCTTTCTAGATCAAGGTGTTCTGAGTCGTTAATTACTGTGACATTTTCCATTCTGCTGTCGCTCTGACCGTGTTTTTTATTTGAAGCGGTAGCAGAACTTGGACCTTCCCAAAAGTTGCTTTTGACGCCATATCCATGTTTCATAGACGCGTTGCCAACGGATTCGCCTGCAGATGTAGAGTCTAGCACCTGGCTGCGATTCCGTGCTTTAACGAAGCGTCGATGCGCTCGCTGTGCAGATGCGAAAACGTAATTTTCATTCCGCCTCTGATTTGCTGCATAAGGCCTTTGGATGGCCCAAAACGACCTGTGGAATACTGATGATTAAGCAGGGGATGCAGCTAGTGATTAGAAGTAGGAAAGCTTACGAGGTTGCAGACAAGCACTGTTAACGGCAACTATGGCGATGCAGAACTCTCGTACACCCCAGCGCGCAATGTTGAGGACAAATATGTTGGGCACGACGGTGAGTGATACACGAATGATACTTCGCAAGCCGATTGTAAGTATCGCGTTTGCCTAAAGGTAAAGGTATAATCACATACCATGCCGCCAGAACAAAGAGACCAGAAGCTAGGAGAACAAATATAGCAAATCGACTGGGTATGTGAGTATATGTTTGCCGTTAGAACGTAAAAAAAGAGCTAGAACCACATACATGCGTAAGGGCTTGTTCAACATCCAAAGAACCGGGACTGGTATACTAAGCAACTGAGCTGCGTTAGTGACTATTGACCTGTGGTTACGATGGACGTACAAAGACATCTGTGGTAGCGTTGAGACAGCTCGCAAGAATAAGTATCTTTGGTGATGCTGTGCAGGTGATTGACGGGAGTGGGACTATCTGCCACCTTTGGCGGAATGGTAGACATCTGAGGCTGAAAGCCAGTGTGGTCGCCGTGAATCCTGAGAGGCATAGGAATGTAGTAAAGCGTAACATGTAGACTTGCCAGAGCTCGTGGAAAATTCGTCGGTAGAGCATTATGACTATACCCTTGAGGCTGAAGATCAAAATGATGCTGCTTGCTGGTTAATTTGTTTACGATGATGCCACGTTATTGTGCTTACTATGCATACCAAGAGACGAGGAAGAGCTTGCTTGCTCGCTCTACCTCTTTAAACTTGGTATCGTCAAACAGAGCGACTTCAGCTGCAGAGAAGTCGGTATTTGTGCCAGTATGATAGATGATCTCTATTATGACGCATGTGTAGGTCCAGGCGATTAGTGCAACAAACGCAAAGCCGTCGTCGAGTTGCATCCCCATTAGTCCAACCGTACGGAAGCGCACTACGAACCTGAGAAGAAGCCATAGTGCACCGACTGAGTAAAGACCCCAGACCTCTGGTAGGAACTCGTCATCGCGCGCGGGTGCCATAACATTGAGCTTTCGCCGTGATGTGTTAGAGTTGGTGATTATTGCAGATGCAAATGGCAGTTCCCATGTACTCGACTCTTGACATGAACACTGGCAACCATGCAAAGGTTCGCACTCATGTTTAAATGAGCCAAAAGTCGAGATTTTCTTCGTCTACAGGAGCTGAGACGGGGGGAGGGGGTGGTATTTGGAGCCGGTCCAAACTCTATGCTTGAGCACATAAATACAGGCGAATGTGGGATGTTTCCGATTTGTCCAAGGCAAGCTTGCAGTTTGCCGATCATTTACCCCTGGAGAATAACATTGAGTTTACGGTGTATAAGCTCCAAGATGCATAGTGTACGGTGATAACCTTATCAACCCTTCAGGAGTTGGGAGCGAATCAGAGTTTCCGGAGCCAGCTCTAGTGACCACTCGTGGCTGTTGTTGGGGGCTGGAAACAGGGGCGCCCGACACGCGTCTCCGCTCGGCTGGAAGCGGTTCGCTTCTAGACAAACCAGCGCTCCAAAGCCCCTCATTATTACCAACTAGGGCAACTTTACCAGACGCGTGCCAGGCTCGCTATCAATGATGACACGTTTGAATGGTGTTCACGTGCTTTTTGTGTTCGAGTGTCGTTCCTTTGGCCATGTACAAAAGGACTGCTGACAGCCCACAAACAGTGCAGAAGACGGGTGCAGCTTCAGTACCATCATTTGCATGCTTGTCACGTGGTGCGTCGCATCTGATTGGTCAACTGATGGAATCGCGACGCGTGACAACTCAGCAAACCCCGAATATGTTTGCGGAACCAAGACCGACATCCTCTCAGCCTCAACCCCCACCCTCTACTGCATCATTGAAACACATTTTTAATAAAGAGTACGTCGACTGCAATACCATCACTAACCCCTCTCAGATGGCATATCAATATCAACCACTAGGAGACGCGGGCGCCGAAATCCGGTTGGCGGTACTTGGGCCCGGCATGTTTGATGACCGAATTAGCATTACATTCAAAGTTCAGCCGCTACGGGTGCGTCATGGTCAATTCATCATCCGATCGAACCCCACGACACGCAATATCTACAAACACTAAACCCCGTCTTGCAGACCAAACAAAGACTCCGGTCCCATCAGGATGATGATGATGATGATGATGATGACGAGGATCCGGTTTGGAATGCATTGTCATACGCCTGGGGATCGGACAAGAATGCGTCACATGCAGAGATTGGTCGTACAGATGGAGCATATATTCCCATCACTCACAACCTGGATATTGCCTTACGGCACCTTCGGCATCAACATCGAAAGCGCTCTCTCTGGATCGATGCATTGTGTATCAACCAATCCTCAGTAGAAGAGAAAAGCAAACAGGTTGCAATCATGGGTGAAATTTTCTCTCAGGCCGACAATGTCATCATCTGGCTTGGTCCCGAGCGAGACTCAAGCGGAGAGGCCATTGCAATTCTTCAGCATATCGGTCACTGCGTTGCCGTCAATTGGAACCCCCAGTTCATGACACCTGCCATCGGTTGCCCTGAGTCAGACGAGCATTTCGCAGACAAAAATACAGTCCTTCCCTACCGTGACGGCGCCCTAATCCCCGTGTTACACCTTTTCGAGCGCGATTACTTCAAGCGGGTATGGATTCGACAGGAGGTCGCTCTCGCTACACGGGCTACGATACATTGTGGTCACGACAAAATCAATTCCAGCATTTTTAAAACAGCTGTCGCATGCTTGGTCATGAAAGGAACCTATTATAGCGCCCTCCTGGACCGCCAATTCCAAGAGTGGGACTACTCACGGACATTGGTATATTTTATTTTCACGCTCAGGCCAGGTTCCTGCTCTTACACAGTGCTAGATCGATATCTAGGCAACGCAGAATGTCGGGATCACCGAGACAGGATATACGCAATGTTATCCTTGATGCGAGCGTCAGATGCCTCGATCGGGATTCAGCCTGATTACTCAATAACAACACAAGAGTTGTATTCAAGGGCGGCGGTGGGTGCGATTCAACTGCATCGAAATCTAGAATTGCTGGAGAATTGTCGTCTCGCCGGCAGAACTCTAGAAATACCTAGCTGGGTACCGGACTGGTCAGTATCATGGCAAGATCCGAATATGAGCACAGGCTGGAGTGCGTGTGCATGGATAAGTCCCAGTATTTCCGTCCTAGATGCGAAGCGGATACGTGTCCCTGGAGTATCCGTATCCCGTATTGCAGCCATTGTTCGTGCTGATGTTGGTGAAATTAAAGACGAAACAGAACGATGTGATGCTGTCGTTGATGTAATACGTAAAGTGGAATCCTGCTCGAGAAAGTTAGAGACAGATCCATTGCCCCAGCGCATCTGGGTCGATGTATTCTGTCTGACAGCAACAAACAGGCGCCATGCTGAGGCTCACGAGCCGCATCATACGGCATTCCCAACCTTCCAGCAATACGTTGACGTCATAGAAGCGATTTGCTTCATTCCAGAACGGCTCGCGGACTCTGATATCCCTTTCAGAGACGTTCTGCTTGAGCTCCAAATCGCGTGGTGTAACTTGGAGTTCTTCATCACCACCGACAGTCTCATTGGGCTTGCGAACCCAGGCATAAAGGAAGGAGATCAGGTCAGTGTCCTGTTGGGCAGTAGATTTCCAGTAGTATTGCGCCCTCAAGTTCATCATCTTCCACACGACCCCAAGACGTGGCAAGTTGTTGGAGCGGCCATAGTTGGCACATTGATGATGGGAGAGATTTTGTATCGTTGTTCAAATTTCTCGAGGCTTCAAGGTGTTGATCGTACTTATGGTCCCGATAGTGCCTCTCTTTTAATAGATGGACATTCTGTGGCCATCAGAGATTACAAGAAAAGGAAGTTTATAACAGATCCTTCCCAGTTTTTGATTGAAATGGGCATCAAAGTCGAGTCATATCGAAGACGTCCACATCAGCTTGTGGTACTAGAGGAAACACTGCGTGCTACTGGTGTGCAGTTGACAAACTTCATTCTTATCTGAACGAGTCTCTCTCTTATAAACGTCCAATTAAAGATCTCAAAACGAGCCTTACTGTATTGTTGCTAGCAGCTATAGAAGTGTTGACACTTCATTTAATTTGATGCTCAGTTGCCAATCTCGATAGTGCCCATCGACTGCGGAGAATCTCGATCCCAGGCCAGAAAGAGCTGGACGTTAGTTTATCGACTAGAAGGCAGATGAAACTATCCTGGCACAAGATGTGCTATATGCATCGCTTGAGTGTTTCATTTGCATTGCAATCCAACAAGGCAACGAACTGGGGTTGGGATGATAAAAGGAGGAGAGTGGTGTGCTAAGGCAAAATATACTTCCAGGTTTTGCCATGAGGACTCCACGTTTTCTTTTCACAGTTCCTCATGTCTTAAAAATCTCCAGTATTTTGTTTCGAGTATGTCATACATGGCTCAGAGTCGCCGATACTTCTTTCATCTGCGTAGTAAGCTGTCATCTTAACGAGGTCGTATTATTCGCCCATAGATAGTTGTTCAGAGACCAGATACCAACCGCACTGTAAAGCAAAACGGCATTCTGCATCGCGTATATTTTGGTCTGATCAGCACCTAGGCAAGAACTCAGAAGCAGCCATGGCAAAATGCAGGTGGCATTACGATGGAAGCTGTTGCATCTTGTGCAAATAATTCAAACTGATAACTGCATGGATGACTTTGTTCAGAGCCAGTCAAGGCGATGAAAGGGTAATACAAGGTACCCATCTGATATCCTGTCCGGAACGTAGAACACGTAAGTATATTGTAAATCATCTAGAGGTTATCACAGTATTTAAACTCATGTTTTGAAGATTTAGCGATCATTTGCTCAAGTTTTGTGCTGAAAGCATAGTTCTAGAAATTTTGCGACTCGATGCTCCCTATCCAACAATGTCGTTCGCGCTCTTTTTCTATTGAAGATATGTTCAATGAACTATACCCCCGTTTGCACACTGCTGCCTGCATCTTGCGATGCTGTTGTAATCGGGTGCCAGTCTTGAATCTTCATCGTGCCACCATTATACGCAGCTGTTCCCGCAGTACGGACTCTTAGGCCTGGTGTGGTCCAGGCACAATCCGTAAACACTCCGTTCTGTGAAGCTATATCACTTACAGGAATTCCGAGGGTAGGAGTATATTCGTCCTGGTAGATGGTCTCACTGGGTGCACAACCCCACCATCCACAATACTCGGATGCGCGCACAGTAGCAAGGTCTGCGACGGAAAAGCCAGGAGACCCGTGGAAGGTGCAGTAACGGCGTGTATTGGAGCCTGCGCATACCCGCGAGATAGTGACGATGTCAGACTCATGCTGCGCAACCGTCAAAAGCGACGCCGTTGTCGATGGCGCAAAAACGTCCGTGTTAGAGGCCGTGTTTGTACTCCCAATTAGTGAGGCCCGGCCCGTGAGGGTTTGGAGGATCGCATTCCGTAGTATATAGTACACACTTGGACTCGTCATGGTTATACCGGACACTACGGCAGTGCTAGCTTGATCGGACTTCGTTGGCGTGGCGGTGGTGTTTGTACTGTTGGTGTCACAAAATGCCGACCCTGTGGGAAGTGTGGTAGGCCAGTAGAACGCGTCCCATGTTCCTCCTTCAAGAAAGCATGAAGGTTTTGCCGTTACTGTTGCATCATTGAGAACTTTGCATCCAGGCCCTTTAATTGATCCTGTAATGGACGGGTTCTGTGAGAGGAATGATGTTCGCCAATTATATGCGTCCTTTAGCCTAGTACACAATGCGCCATAGTTATTAGCGACGGTGCAGGTTGGAGACGGCAATTGATCGAGCTCTGTAGACCACGGCGGTGTATAGTATGTAGCCTCACCAGTGACCGTGAAGGTGTATGTCTCAACAACAGTCTGGCATATTCTCGTGCTTGTAGACGCGCGAGGAAACCCGTCGCACAGTGTTGTTAGAGACGGCAAAGCTGTGGTTTTGCATCCATATATCTCGTTGAGATATGTAGAGTACGAATAAGATGTGGTTGACCAGCTATTCCAGGTGTAATTCTGGCTGCTCAAAAGCTGAGTGTAGAGAAACCAAGAGGCTGAACTATAGCTAGCGTGGGCATCCCAGCAACTGATTACACTTGCTGGAATATCGGAGAAGTCGGAAGGCAGAGCAGGAGTAATTGCAGGCGGTATTGGCGGATGCGTGGGGGCAGGAGTGACGATAGGATTCGAGGATGCATTTGAGCTCGATGTCCGAGTTGGAATGGACTCTGTAAAGTATAAGTTATGGCTGCAATCCTATCACAAAACACATGTTGTGAGAGTTATCTTACGCGCGAGCCCCCG
This sequence comes from Curvularia verruculosa, assembly GCA_036172615.1. Taxonomy (NCBI): domain Eukaryota; kingdom Fungi; phylum Ascomycota; class Dothideomycetes; order Pleosporales; family Pleosporaceae; genus Curvularia; species Curvularia verruculosa. The sequence continues at coordinate 30,814 of JAWDHC010000176.1, read as the reverse complement.
AACTTGTAGATATGAAGCAATGATAATGCAAGCCCGTAGTAGCTTGGAAGACATCTTGTTTGCTTTGAATCCAAGAATCATGCTTGGACACAACGTCTGTTTATATTCCGCCCAAGAAACATACGTTCCCGTATAAAAGCAACGGTAAATTAGTGGTACGAGTCTAAGTCGATACATGCGCTGCCTGATCGATATGAGCATCCAATAGCAGACTGAGTGCGGCTTAGAATGTGATCTCAGTAATTTACAGGTTTCTATTTCCGTGTTTGCCTAGTATGCGTGGCGCTGACACTGCATAGATTGCGGGGTACCCTGTGGTGCGGCTCATACAGCTCTTGGACAATCAACGAAACCGATTGAAGAGTGGCTGCACAACATCGTACAAGAACTAAGATAGGCATTTCTTCTTTTCTTCTATTGGGCACAAAGCCATTCTTTTTCACTACTGCGCGGTGAACCAATGTTCTTGCTTGGGAAGACAGTGCAGTTGCTATCATATCTTCAACCCAGACTAATACAAGAAACGATTCAGGCGATATGTGATCTCTAGGAAGAATTGGTAGAATTTTCGCCTAACTAGTGTATTCCATTTCTAGCAAATGGTTGGGTTATTGCCAAGAAACACTAGTTCTGACGTAGGAACCATCTCCGAATTAATAATTACTAATCCGGTAGAAATCGTCTTTGCAAATATAATGGATATTGATATCGAAATTTCTATGTTTGGATGAGTTCACAAATTGTTGTGAGATGTGTCTGTAAAGAGACATGAATGAAAAATAGTTGGCCAACATATCATGGTCCAACAGCACTTGAGTAGACTATGACAGTATTGCAAGCGTCTTCTCTCTCGTAGTCGTTGGTCTTGATGAGTTGATTTAGAGAAATCAAAAGATTTCTTGATTTTGCACCAGTCTCTTCTCTACTGAGTATTGCAACCCAAGTCAGCACTGGAAAGCCCTCACGTGAAACAAAAAGAGCTGAGCTTCCTTGCCTATCTAAGATGTTGGCTCTTCACAAAGACACAGTATATACGTTTCGGAATAAACGATAATTTTTCTAGGTGCAATCAAAATCGAGAAGCCGATCGAATCATCGATATGATCTTCCCTGCTTGGAAGAAAACCTTTGATCTCGCGGTTGAACTTCATAGTCGAACTGACTGGATATACGATACGGCCCACGAAAGCCTAACCGTGAAACAGACACTAATAGAATTGAAAGACCCCAAATAGCTTGCAGGTCGAACATACTTCTAATGACACTGGCTGTAGGTGCGGAAGGCTTTGCTCACATACCGAAAAAAATTTGCAAGGGTTGATACACCAGGCATACGTTGACTGTTACTTCGCCTATACACTTGTTAAACCGTATCTGCTTAAAGTGTAACAAACAAACTTCTCTGGATTGCAGATATCAGATATAGGGCAATATATCCGAAAAAAAAGCAAGTGGTCTGCGTACGATGTGTGATGAAAGAAAGTGTTGAGGCAGTGAAAGCCAGTCGAGCACACCTGGGTTTCATCCATGGCTTACGATATGATGGAGCGATGTGTTGAATCATCAAGGAAAAAGACTGTACTGGCAGGCGGATATTTCGAAATCAGAGGTTGTATGATTCACTACTCAGACCGCCAATTGGACAACTGCGTACATACGTACTAACTGGCAACGATAAGTCTTTTGCGTTGTTTCACCACATGTTCAAATACAATTTCTTGAGTCAATAGCCCAATGTCTAAAATCTTATGCATTGGGTCATTAGAAGTAGAAAGGCACAATATCCGATTGAGAGGGATCAGTGGTTTTGAGTATACGATCTGTGCTGGGTATGTTCAGATACGCTTCGAGAGAGAGACGATAGCTTGCCATGGACACGAGTGGTACTCTTGAAACAGATTTGATCAGAATTAAGCCCGAGGAAGCATTATGACATCTACCGCATACATCCATTGAGCACGAAGACAATTACGTGAGATGGTTCTCGCCCTGCTTCTAGCTCGTAGAACCTCAATATCAAACCGCGGATGTGGCGTTGCCGCTGATGGCACAATGCAGCTGTGATTTGCGACAGCTCCTCTAACGTGCTGTCGCCTCACCAGCGTTGTGTTGTGGCACTGTCTAGTCGTGTGTGGTCAGGTGTGGCACCTTTGTCGGCATTCCCTCCTCGTCACGGCCAGTCGCAGCCCGCCACATAGAACCGTCATCCCGTATTCACAGTACTATTCATTTTTGCCTAATGAGGTAACGCGATGATTTCCAGTATTGTTATGCTTCCCATTCTGTATGTGTGGATGATAGGGAGTGTTGGCTGACAAAGCCCCCTATCGAATATTGATAACGGGAATTGTGGCACTGTTTGTACCTCAATCATCTGGACTTCTCGACTCGCCGCATCGCTTAAAGTTTGGAATATCGCTCAGGTTAGCAACAAAAACGAGTTCGCATGATGCCGAACCCAAAATATATGTATCAGCATTATTCGACATGTATATTGACAGGAGCTTTGGCGTAAGCAAACCGTATAACCTCCATAGAGTTTTAGCTGAAGCACCCAGAAAATAGATCCAGATAATTCTTTATGTGAGATAGAAACATGATAGCCTGTCAGCTCCGCAGCATATCTACGGTATATATATGCCTTCGTATGGTATCAAAGCCGATCAGATAGGCGAGACAACTTAGATGTCGAATATCGCCGGAGGCGGTCTGAATTTCTGTAGGATGAAGCAGAGTCCAGATGTTATACGGTACGTTATCTACCATACATATACTAATCTCTTGCTTTTCTTAGCTTGTTCAAAACTGAGAGTCTATTAAGCGACTGGCTAAAACAATGAGGCTGAAATACGACTAAATTTAAGAAGATGTCGATTAGCGGTCCATGGGTCATACACGTTCTAATATTTTCTTCATTCGGTCCCTAAGTAGCATTTGGATTCAACAAGCAAACAATATTGTACCGAAAAACTTTCGAAAGAGCTTTCAGCCTGTTGTGGGTAGCAAACCAACGATCAATAGTAGCTAATATCTCACGGCGACGCTTCAATCTAGCATATAGATGCATTCATCAACTTAAGCCATTGTATTCTAGTACTAGTCATTGGATATGATTTTCCAAGTATGCTATCACTGGCCTTGTACCTTGTGAATACGAGTTACAAAAGACATAGCGCACAATGGGGGTATTTGTGTTTTAACAAAGTTTCGAAGCCTGCCTACCATGGATGCATATCTGATTTATCGTGAAGCTAAAACAGGCATGGGACAATGGTGGGGCGGCTATTGTCGCCTATCGCTCCTTGTATATCGTCAAATCTCCTGGTACCCAGCGACGGCTTATCGCAGAGATACACAAAGTGGAACAGCGAACAATCACAAACAACTAGTTGAAAAGCATAAGGCAAATAATTCATCGATTTGGTAGACGCTTGTTGAACTGCATCGTACTAAGAACGCACAAACGCAACGTCCGATCCTCTTCGTGACGCCGAAATATTACGCGAGAAGACATGTAGGTTGAGAAGACAAAGAGATCAAATCATCTTGCAGCAGAAACTGATAGTTCTTTCTCTCTGAAATATGAGGATAGAACTGTTCTATTTCTGTAATTGGTTGTCTAATAGGCCAAAAAGTAACGCGTACTCGGGCATAGTCATCATTGCCGAAAGCAGATTCGGTACTAGAACCATAAACAAAGTGATCGCTTCCTCTTCACCTCAACGAGGGGATCTTGGGTTTCCTTGGCACACTGCAGTGCCACTCTTCGCCTTTCCAAAAAGTCGGCTTTCGATAGTAAGGTAGTAATCATAGTGAACATATCCTGGAACATATGGACCACACTTCAGATCCATATCGAGAGACGCTTCGTTGATCGTTGCACGATCGAAAGCATAACGCGCTGCGATTTTGCCAGAATTCTCGCAAACGTAAACGTACACTCCATTCGCATTGTAACCAAAGTAAGGTGGCCAATCATTGAATTGTCCTACTCCGATAGGGGTATGGCTCACTCGGTCTCGCATGAGATTCATAGCCGTATCTACACCGACTCTATCGAGGGTGCCTCCCCAACAACCGTACTTTGCCCAGAGAGTCTGGCGCTTCGTAATACTGGCAGAATTAATGGCTGGTATAGGCGTAAAAGTGATGTTCTCATTTGTGTCCAAGAAGTGGAATGCAGAAGTTCCGTCCGGATTATTGTAGCCTGCAAAGAATCCTTCCGGGAGTTCTGGGACTGGTGGCTGTTCATTGGTGGTTGGGAGAGCAATGGCGTTGGTCGCACTTGCCGTAGCAAGTACCAGTAGGATAGAGGAGAAGAATTGCACAATGCTGAAGTTGCGTAACTGCGGGAGAGACTATGGTATGTGTATGGATGGGGCTGCTGGTTACAAGCTAGGACCTGTCACTAGATATAGAGATGATAGAGGCTATTTTTATGATAGAAGAGATTTCTAAACCTAGATAAAATAGGAAGTTCGAATTTCTATACGGTGCATATGTAGGATACATTTTAAGATTAACCAACTATAATATATTAGTCTTTACCAATGACTGTGGTGTTTGTGGCATGCCTGAATAGACCACCCATAAAGGACACCCACTAGTCCCTCTGGTCACAAGACTAAGGTCCTTGGCAGTCGGCATACTACCTTCTTGTGGGGCTCAGAGTCCTTCTGTGCATATCCATAAAGATATTCTGGGATCTAGAACGTTCGTATTCTTTCAAACGATTTTCACTCATGCAGTCAGAGCCGCCGTGCTTCTCGCTGCTGCTGCAGTAGCCTCAAGACGAGCAATAGTCGCCGAAAGTGCTCCTCTCGCATTTGTAGTCGTTGTTATTAGGGCTACATCGTCGGCTAGTCGAGACGGACACGGCGCTGTCACGGTCTTGAATGCCCAAGTTGAGTTCGATGCCCGACGCCATTGTGCCTCGGAAGCAGAGCTTGTTAGCAAACCTGCATTTCATATCATTTGTATCCCCCTTGTGCTATTGATCCACTAGTGATGCCATACGATATATCAGCGGTGTTATGGTCCTTTTGGGAACTACGATCTGATAGCGCGTTTTACCCGTGCCTAAGAATATCACTTGAACAGGATTGGAAATTTCCGCGAGGAATGATATTTCTCTTATTTTAGCTATGCAAACTAAAAAAAATCGCTAGAATCATATTCCTCGAATTAGTCTTCGTGAAAGAGATGTGGTGCTGCTTGTTCTAGTGAGCTCAGATGAAGATTTCGCTACTTTTATCGCGATAGACTAAGCGACAGAGTGACCGATAGATTCTAGACTGAGAAGATGCTAGAGGAGTGGGAAGCGTTGATAGTTCAAGTGATATTCTGTATGTATTCTATCTTCCACCCTAGCTTCTACTCGTCCTACTATACGGAACTAGCGCGAAACAGCAGGCTTGGATAAGCCAGTTAGTCCTGTACAGCTATATACAAATCCCTAGCTCGACACAAATTTATAAGGTAATATGGGATGGATGACGCCCCAGGGAGCAAAGAATGGTTTGAACGCAGGTGTTGAAACAATTAGAATTCGAACTTGAGTTCTACTGATCCGCGACACTGATTGGTTGAAACAGGCTGTAGGACTCGTGCGCTTGCGGGCGCGTATATGCACTGTAAAAGCTTAACACAGTAGCCTGTAGAAAAAAACGAATCTGCTCACCCACTGTAGTATTGCAGGCGCAAGTTGATTCGCACCGATATATCTTTATGAGACCAAAATAATATATGAAGCAATGAATCGCATGCGTGGGTGCAGCATATTGTAGTAGAGGTTTGATTTGTTCCTTTGCAAGTTTCTGCAATGTATTTTCTATATTATCTTTCCAGATATTGGCTACATATCGTTTTTACCCATCTTACAGCTGTGATAGACCACATTATATCGTCGCCAGGGCTTGGATCGACTTGGTTCTATCCAAACCAAACCAGTTTGACTTCACCTAGATCGACCCAGCCTGGTCATGACTGCGTCCGCTCATGATACATGAAATAGAGAACCAACGGATTCGATGGTTACGAATTTATCTAGTGTAAGAATACTAAGATAGAAGGTTCCTGGGCCTTCTATATTAGTGTTTGTGAAGGGCTACATACAGGAACTGTCGGACGCTTTACGTGACTAGTTATGTAACTCAGATTATATAAGTCAGCCATGATATAAGGAGTGCTACAAGCTAATCACTATAAAACTAAGAAGTAGTAGTATAGAGGATAGCAAGGGTCATAGTTTGGGTTTTGCCTACCTTGTAGACAGTGGGGCCCGAGCACGTGATAGACACTATGAGTAGACCCTGCATATCGGCAAACCTCCAAAGCTCAAGCAATACGGAAACTTCTGGCACCCCACCATCTCCTGCATGGGCTCAGCCCGCAACAGGCGGCTACATAGGACAGCGCAAGATGTATGGCAGTATGAGAAGAAGAGGAAGTGGAAGTGGGCTAAGCTTGAGCTACCTTACTTCTCAAAGTATACATAAGATATGAGGGACCCCTGCCAGGCTGTAATTCACGCTGAGGGCGAGCCTGCAAAGTTGTAAATGGTTGAAGAACCAGGTGTGTTTTTGCCAATCTTGGTGGCGGTACGGACCGTTGCGATGCGCGGGGTTTCCGCTCCATGAAACACGCACTAGGCTGAATCCGCAGAGTGATATGTCTCAGCGGCCATTTTTGCGGCATAACATTGTATCACAGCCAATTATCGACGGGCGGGGATTCGAATCTCGTATAATCATTCTGCTGTTGGACATGACCTGCGGCAGGAGCTGTTTTCATTGGCCTTGTCGGTGGAGCCAAGCGCTCACTCTGGGTAGGGAAAGTATTGCACATGTGGCACAGCAGGAACGAGCGGCATATAAGTAACGTCGCTCAATGCTGCTATCGCTTCTTCAGCCGGCATTCAAGTGTCGATACCAGAGCCCAATATCAAGTCAAATCCTGTGAACTTGACAACCTTGAAGAATTTGATAAGCTTACAAGGATGGTAGAGCGCGCATCAGCTCTAGAGGGAACAACTCTCCACCAACTCCTCTCCAATGACGACGGTCAGCTTCTTGACGCTATCGACGAGCTCCGCTCTCTCGGAGTCGGAAGATTCCTCGATGGGAAAGGACTTCCGCAGATTATTGTCTGCGGGGATCAATCCTCTGGCAAAAGCTCGGTCCTTGAGGCTCTCACCCGCGTACGCTTCCCGACGAAGAGCAACACATGCACAAGCTTTCCAACTGAACTTCGCCTACGCCGAGAGCAGCAGTCTCGAATTCGCTGTCGAATTAAGGCTGGGCCTATGACCGATGCCGAAACCGCGGAGCGACTTGCACAATTCAGTCAATCGTTCGATGCCCCAGAAAAGTTTGCAGACCTCGTCGCAGGTGCGCGCAACGCTATGAGACAAAACTCTAATGACAAACCCAAATTCTTCAACCATGTACTCGAAGTCGAGATAACGGGCCCAAAACTCGCCCCGTTGACGCTTGTCGACCTTCCTGGAGTTATTCATTATAGCGACGCTCCATCCAGCTCCCAGGACATCGAACTGATCAACGACCTAGTTGGAAAATACATGGCGGAGCCAAATAGCATCATTCTTGCTGTCGTCTCGGCGCATAACGACCTTAAGCTTCAGGCCATCTTAACGCGAATTCAGGAGATCAACGGAGCCAACGACCGTACGCTCGGTATCATAACCAAGCCTGACGAACTACCCCAGGGGTCGGAAAAGGAACAGGAATGTATCGAGTATGCACTCTCAAATACACCCAAATTCAAACACGGTTGGTATGTGACAATCCCCGCATCCCAACCCCTGTTTACCCCCTAGTTGCTGATCTGGTCTTGTCTTCTTTAGGCACGTAGTTCGTAATCGATCATATGAGGAGCAAAATAAGTCTCTGGAGGAAAGAGATATTCTTGAGAGAAATTTCTTCAAGAACAGCAGCTGGGATCCTTTGCCAATACGTGACGTAGGTCGTGGCATTGATAGCCTACGCCAAAAACTCAGCAAAATGCTCATTGAACATATCTCCCTCAGCCTCCCATCCATCGTAGGCCGCCTCGAGAAGGATCTCACTCAAAGCACAATAGATCTCCACAAACTTGGGGACGCGCGTACCACCATCAAGGAAATGCGCAATTATCTGTTTGACATCTCGGACAGTTTCAGTGAGTACACAAGGGATGCACTTGAAGGCCGATACCACCGTAAGGATTTTTTTGGGGGGCCGCTAGAGCCTGATGGCCTGGAGAAACGCTTACGAGCGAATGTTCGCAATTTGAACGATGCATTCGCTACCAAGATGCTCCAGGAAGGGCACAAGTGGCATGTGGTCGAAAAGTACGATACAAAGCTGACTATATGCCCTACTCACCCTAACATTATCCTGAAATCGGAGTTCCTCAAGCGTCATGTGGACGTATTGGCGCACCGGGAAAGGACCATCGAACTACCCGGAATGTCCAATCCAGCCTTGGTGGGCTCGCTCTTCCAACAACAATCTGAACCATGGGAGAGTATCGCATCCGAGCATTTGGAAGCGGTATGGAACTCTGTCAAAACATTCTTAGAAAATCTTCTATATCACTTGACCGATGATAGAACCAGTCGCTTACTATTCAGCCATATCATCGACCCCACCTTGGAAAAACGGCGCCATGAGATGAAGACAAAACTTGAAGAGCTGCTCATACCGCATCGTAACCACCACCCTCTCAGTATCGACCCAAAGTTTTCACAAATTATCTGGACACTACGGGAAAAGAGAGTCGCGCGTTCAGTAGTTGAAGCAATTCACGATGGTCTCGACCTTGAGGACGGGGTGCCTTCTGTCGAGGAGTTGTTGGCTAGAATTTCGGTCAGAGATCCTCCGACCGATAACAAGTTTGGGTCTTTGGAGACTTACGAAGTCATGGAAGCATATTACGAGGTACGCCTATACCTGGAGATCGATTTGTTCATGCATACCTTCTGTTGCTGACGAAATTTAGTCATCAATCCTCACATTCATGAATAATGTTGCTTCTTTAGCCATTGAGCAATGCTTGCTCTCCGGCGCAGCCAAAATGCTTTCATCAGCAACAGTAAGAAACATAGAAGATGATGAGCTTCAGGCTATTGCCGCCGAATCGGATGAGACTATGCAAGAAAGAGCAAGATTAAGCGATCGTGTGAAGACCTTGGAGAAGGGCCTTGGTATATTAAGGTTTCATCCTGGTGAGCATGAGACAGGTCCAACTCCTGGTGGCCCAGCCACGTTCACATGGGAATCCGGGCTAATGATTTTTCAATACAGCTTCTCGAATGCAAAGAGCTATCCCGAAGCCAGTAATGGTTGAGGGAAAATCACAGCCACCTACCGAGGCACAAGCCGCACAGAAGCAATCAATGGCCGCGCATAACCCGTCAGCCGCAGCAAAAGCACGACCTTTTGAGAGCGTTCTCAATACCTTGAGTACCGATACAAGCAATATAAAGCCTTTTTTCAACTTCAACAACCATGAAACATTGCCATCAACGAAGGTAAAGACCGTTGCACCCCGCAAACTCTCTCCACAAGTGTCCACGCCAAGGACACGAACGAGTACGTTGATACCAAACCTCTTCAGAACCCTAAACTCAAATCTTTCAGATAACTCCAGTGGATTAAGTTCAGGAACAGGTGGTCTTTTCGGCCAGGCTACTCTGGCGAAGCCTGCTGGCTCTACTAATGGTTTCAATTCCCCCAGCGTGTTTGCTTCAACTTCACCTTCTAGGAACGCAGCTGGTCCATCAAACCTGTTCGGAAATACTGCGACTAATAATCCATCTTCTGGTGGATTTGGTTCGCCCTGAGCAAACAGCACCGGCGACACTACCAGTACCCAACCGTCTGGTTTCTCGAATTACAATCCCAAGACATAGGCAGCCTTTGGCCGCAATATATTCAAAGGTACGCCGTCTGTATTTATCTCTTATGTGATTGATAATCCACGCGGAAAAGATGATTTCCAAATTGTTACAGCCCTTCCCGCTTATCGAAAAATGTCGCTTGAGGTGGGGCTTCTTAATCATGCACAAGGCCACAAATGCTAAGTATCTACAGGATCTTAGGCTTGAAGACTACGCTCTGGGCCGCAAACGAATAGTTCAGCTAAACTCCTGGTGAGACTGACAAGTGAGATCAATCGGGGTTAATGGATGGGTATACTCAAAACTTTGTCAACCCTAGTTCAAGTTAAGACGATTTTGATGTTTCAAACTTTAATACTCCGGTTTTTTTCAGTGCTGTTGGCTAGAGCAGGAAATGTCGCATTTTTAATTATAACGAGACAGCCCTTCACCGAGACCAGTCCAATGGGTGTAATAAATCAGGTCCATATCAAACACCGACACTGAAGTTAAATTGCTAGCCTACAGCTAAGTTAGACTAGTACTAGATTAGCACGAAGATCTAGAAGTATAAGCAGTAACTACAGGGCTATAGCTATTCTGTAGATTTTCGATATCTTTTTTGTACTTCGTTATGCCTCTGGGTGATACCTTTTTCCGATAGTGATCTTAGTAATCTCGCCTGCGCCGTTACATCACACAGACTACTTGATTTAGCTATCTCGCCTCAATGTAGATCGAGACTAGAAAATTAAAATTCGACGTGTGTAACATATCACGACTAACAAAGTGTTAGATCTCTAAGATTTAACCCCTAATTAACCCTCATTTATACGCCGGAGAACTGGCTTACTTAAACTAGAAAATCTGTCACCAAACAGGATACTAGCTTCGCGAGCAGTTTTGGTAGAACTAAAGAGAGCGCTAAAACTGTAAGGGGCTGCGCTCCGTGAAGCGAACGCTTGGGCCATAAGAGATTGTATTTAAAAAAAGAACCAAGTCCAACTAATTGCGCGATTGTTTTTTACCTTTGGGGAAGGCTAGGGGAAGCTTTTAAGAACGCTATCTAAATGCCGCTTGATGGTTTACAAAATCCAAGTGCTCCTGGTGCTACGGGCCGGGCCCAGACAGAAGACGTTAGGGTGCCAGAAGTTATTTTATTGCTTGAACTATAGAGGTGTGCCCATAAGCAGGGTCTACTTGTAGTGTTCTTCATGTGCCTTTGCGCCCACTATTCTTCACAGACCAGGCAAAGTCTAAATTACAACACCTGGTAGTACTAAGGTTCTGCGAGTAGCCCGAGATCCCATCAAGGAGCTGCTAGAAGCGTGCTCAGTCCATTATACATAGATCTAATAGATAGAAAGTAGAGTAGAGCTCGAAAGGATCACTTATACGATTCAATCCTCTCACTAAGCATTATATCTACTTAGAACCTATCCATTACGCTACTACTGAGCCCACTACACAACAAGCGGCGATCCTATAATTCACCACTAAGCCTCTAGAATTCAGTTCGTTGCAAAAACCACTGAGAAAGATGCAAGATAAGCCCTAACTAAGATATTGCTTAGACTCCTAACCCAGGGTCCAGCATTAACCTTATCATAAGCTTGTTTCAGCTAACCTAAGTGCACTGTTTTTGACTCTATACTACATAATCTTAGCATAAAAACTGTGTTGACATCACGTATATAAACCTGCTCTGTTTTTACATAATTTTTCTATCAACACAACTTCACTCCTCGCTTCTTATCCATCATCCTATCGTAATATAACTGCTTCAGTCTTACCTGAAATTGCTTCATCGTATTCGTCGATATGAAATCTATTCTATTCTTGATCGCCTTCGCCATCTACGGTGTTATGGCTACCCCACTTCCTGCGGCCGACCCACTTCTAGCAGGCAGGCAAGTTTGTACCGGCTCCAGCTGTGCAGGTAGAGGCGGCGGATTTTCACGTGGATGTGAGCGTTCCCAACGCTGCAGAGGCAATTAAGAGATTGCATAACGCAGCGAGAACAAGAGGTGAGTGGAGGGCATTGAAATTTGCTATAATGAATATCTAATCTAGTATGAAATAGACTGGAAGTGTGGGTTCTAGACACCCAATGATTGGCTTTTGAATGGGTCGGCTAGGCCGAGATTTAATGTCGAGGTTAAGTAGGGGTTGTTCTATGCGCGGGTAGGCGTTAGGCTGGGGTTGCTTGGACTAGGTCACCCGCAAGTTGCTGCATGCTGCGCAACTACCAGTGACACTTACTATCCATCCTGGGTACCTTGCTAGGAGATTATGAGTGGTGTGATCGATATTCTGACTGCTCTTATAGACTATTAGTATCGATTTTGTGGCAGATTAGGGCACAAAGCAGCAGTTTCACTAATATATGTGGACTATCTTACAATCAAAGGAATCTAGTTTCTTATCATATATTCTACTATACATGAACTAATGACATCTACGGTGTTTAGTCTTTGATATGAAAGCTGGCCATTCCTTGCCATTCACCGAGATGTCGATTGTAATCGCCAAATAGCTGATGCGTCCGAGGCCAATGAATTCCTACGCAACGCACACTTTAAAACCCCCACAGCAGTCCGTCTTGGTGATATGAAAACGAATTATCCTCGCTATGGCCTAGTTGGGCTGTAGTGGAAGATTGCTGCTCCACTGCGTGCTTCGTTTGGGCAATGACAAGTTGTAACGGAGGATGGGGGTCTAGATATTGGGTCTGTAGTCATACAGTGTAAAGACATAGTGTATGTTCTATTTGGCGGATGCATGACACATATTATAAGACGAACAGACGCGTATCGCGTTTATAAGATAGTAGTACAGAGCTATATTCATGGGGTAATGCGTGGAGACTTGACCAAGATCGGGCAAGTAGGCCACATTACAAAGGCAAAATTCACATTGGGTTAACAAATTCTTTTTTTATGGGGGCTCATACAGGGGCTGAGATAACATTCATTCTATCATACAAAGAATGGGTGTCCATTTCTTTGCTGTTAACAAACTTAAACAGGTGATAGTTGTATATCAATTCTACATAATATGTATCGAATGAGGATCGTAACCTTACTATTGCACCGCTCCCTCTGAGTGAGCGGGTCCCTTGTTTAGCGCTCTGTACTGGAAGCCAGAGGTGTGCTCATTTGTATCACGACCACTGGTCATGGCAGATTGACATTCCTCCGTTAAGCTGAAATGCAGTCCAGGTTCTATCAGCCTCGGTACATCCGCGTTCCTCCCTTTCCACGGCCCGACGCCTTTACCTTCGGCTGCCATGCGCTGTAGCTGGAACGCAGAACCATTGATCCATTCCTGGTTCCTGTCCAGTCCTCGTCCCGTGCGGCGCTGGAGTGATGCGGCGATATTGCGGACTACGAAGTCTGTGATGATGCACAACAGGCCCAGCACAATTACAATCCCCATTGCTGCGACGGAGAAGGAAGTGTGTGTTGCGCTTCGTACTTTGATCTGATCGCAAAGGCTGCGCATAGTAGGTTCTACAGGATGCTCCATGTAATCCAGACTCGAGCGCCTGCCGATGCCAAATTCGCTGGGCCGGCTGTATGTCACAGCTCCGCGCTGCGTGTTAGATAGAGAGACGTTCATCCAATTTAGAACTTCTATTTCCCACTGGTTTGAGGGCAGAGTAGCAGACAGTGAGAACCCAAAGCCGCCGTCCCAAAGGGAGTCTTGGGCGACTAGGTTCTCTTGCCCGATGAAACCGAGCTGGAAGTGAAGCTGACTGCTGGAGAGAATTTTGCCGAGCATTGTGTAAAGAGCAGATTGAGTTGGATTGAGGTTGCTAAGCTTGGTGCCGTTCCAAGGGAAGCCTTTGGTGAGGAATATGTCGGGATAGAGGCGGTATAGACCAGTGAGGGATGTGCATGAGTCTGGCGAGGGTGTCCCGGAAGACGGAGGTCCATCATTCGCTTTGCAAAACTGGTACTGTTCTTGACAGGCCAAGAACGACATGGGATTTGCGGCCCTGCAGGTTGTAGCTTCCAAAGCGCCGGCGACGACGCTGCAATTCTCGGCGGCGAACCACGGATCATTGATAGCACTGGCAAAGTCAATCCTATTTGTCAACCCGATGATCATCATATCTGCTGTTGTATTCTGTAAATCTGGAATTGGTTTGAATGAGAACCACGCTGGAATTGGGGGCAGATCGAGGATGGCGTTCGTCCATCTGTGAAACATTAGCGATCTGACCACCTTTCTCACAGGCGAGGATGGATTCGCGTGACCGAGATTAAGGATGATTGTAAAGATCACTACACTCACTGAACACGTGTGTCTATGTGTGATCTTTCCAATCGAAAACGACTGCGTTATAGAATGGGAGATAAAAGTCTTACTTCAGGCTGTACGGCTGTTTCCCAAATTTCCAATGAGCATCGTCCAATGCAATAGTATAGTTGAAGCTGTTTACGGATCCAAATATACCTTGCGTCGGACCAAACGAGTAACCTTTTAGCTGAGTTGTGAGTGGGAGCCCCTGCGCAGTTGCCGCAGTTGGTGACATTTGTTGCCAACCATTAGTGTACTTTTCCCCTGCTATGGGAACGCAAGTGAGGGCTTTTCTTAAAAGTAAGGCGTCCTGTGGCCGCGTATTGATTCCCAGATGCGTATCAGAGCGCAGATAGCCCGTGTCTAGCGAGATCGCGGATCCGTTGCATGCGCTATCCAAAAATGGACACGGAAGGTTCCTGGAGATAGTGTAAGGCAGGGTCGGCCGCACATAGCTCTCGCAAGCAGTCGATGTGTCGCCAAACTGGCCATAGCAAGATCTGGAGTAGCTGGCACTCCGGCGAATGACATTGCGCGCCATCACACAGATGGCATTGGCTGACTCAAAGATGCTGCCGCCTGAGATGGAAGAACTGGTGCCGAGTGTTGGTTCCTGAAACCAACCACAGTTCTTGCTCACGGCCAGCACACTTGAGTCCGGCGCAGTGATTAATCTGCTGGAGAGACCACTTATTAATGCAAAGCCGAGGGCGTACAGTCCTGCAAATAGGACTAAGCTAATGCCCTTTCCATGGACTCTAACTCCAGCCGTCCGATGCACCCAGAGAACTCTGGTGATCTGGTTGATAAAAGTGCTTTCGCTCTCGGTGTTGCGGAGCACGAGCTGCAACTGGTGATGAAGGTCGTCCCGAGGCTTGCCAGACGCATTGACCTGGTGTAATCCGAACTTTAATGTGCTCCAAAGGTAACCGCTGGATAGCTTGATGAACAGGGCAAAGAAGCCGACCAAGATGAGACCCCATTTTGTCGGAAGAGTCAGAGTGGCTCGGTACATGAAGGTGTTGCCTTTCCGAAGTGACGTAAGTCAGAGCTGGCTCTATCCGGAGGACAGTCATGTCTTACCCTCGTTGTTCCAGAAGCCGCAGAACACTTCGTCGCAATTCCACCACATATCCATCTTGTCGGAACCTTTGGAGGCTAGCTCGCCACAATAATTAGTTCCGAGGGCGTTGAGATATTTATATATCTACATTTTCAATTATCCAAGATCGTAACGCTGTCAATGGCTTTTTTTGGGGTCTCTAGAGCCAGTCGCTCTGCCAATCACGATTCACATGTGCATTTCTATGTGCGGCTGAAGTTCAGCCACTAGACTAGCTAGGCGGTGAGTAACAATTAATTCCGTACACCAACTCCGCAACTTCAATGGGACTCGCTTAAACTTGGAGTCTGATCGATAAGGGATTGCATACCAGGGTTAGCTTTGAAAATGGTGGCAGTCATTTGGAGTAATGGAGAGCGAAATCGCAGGGCTGGTTGAAAGTCTTGGAAATCTCCAAAGAGGCACGTGCGAAGCTAGCCTCTTAGCTGTAACCTTGAATTGCAAGTAAATTCCGGCTGGCGAGACGCTACATCCTTGGCGAGTTGCAGCTGAAGGGCGGCCTGTAGATTTTGCATCATCAGCCACGCTAGATCTTTGGCCCACATATCGGTTTCGTTTTCTTACATCTTCACTCGCACAACTTGCCTCAGCTAGTCGTAATAAATCCAGGAACAGTTACACCTTGTTTAGGGTGTTTACCGAAAGGAGAACAACACGATACAAGAAGAAGAAACGTTTTGAACAGGCGCGCTGCACTATCCTCCAAGCATAGGTACCCCTCGCTACCTCAGCTGCATACCTATATACGACCGCCTACTTAGCTAAGTCGCTTCTACTAATCCGAGAAAGAATGGCCCAAAACCAAGCGCGGGTATGATTCAGGACTTCTATTCCGAAGATCGACTACCCATCATTCGACTCCTAGTCTATGATCTGACAGAAACCTCAAACCGCACATAAGTTGATCTTCTCCAGGAACCCGGCGCTTCCGCCTACATGCTCAATGGACTACCTAAGCGTAAGAAGAGATCTTTGGAGGCGCTGCCATACAACGTACCATTGCTATCAATTGAAGGAGGAAAACAAGGAGGAAACTTGGTCAGTTCACTTTAGTATCTTGTCCATCGCATGTGAATTTAAATCATGTGCTCATGGCGTTGACTTGCGGACTAGTTTTTTTCGGCAGGTTTGGTGCATGATCCAAGATTCTAATATGTGTAGTCAGCGCCTAGAGAGTAAACGTTTCTACTTGTTACAGGTAACGAGGCTACGCTACACATATATACGCGTAGTCCACCCGATCACGAACACGTACAGCGGCCATTCATTCTACCGACTGCTAATTCTCCATCCTGCGAATTATGATTACCTTTCCCCAAACAATTTAGCAATGTGTTGCGCCAGTCCCCTGCGCGAAGAGCGCTCCATCTCACTGGCATGATAATAACGGGTAACCACGAACCTCCTGCGCTTGTTTGTGGAAGTA
Source organism: Curvularia verruculosa (assembly GCA_036172615.1). Classification (NCBI taxonomy): domain Eukaryota; kingdom Fungi; phylum Ascomycota; class Dothideomycetes; order Pleosporales; family Pleosporaceae; genus Curvularia; species Curvularia verruculosa. The sequence continues at coordinate 14,080 of JAWDHC010000176.1, read as the reverse complement.
ATATTATCATTTGAGCAGTGCAGTGCAGACTATGTTGTATTGAGTGTAACTAAAATGCGATAACATAAAAGCTTTAGCATCTGACGCCCGTGATCTTGAAGAATTTGATCACTAAGCCTCGCTGTAAAGGCGACTTGTAGGCGGTTAGTAACAAAGCCGGGGATATCCTCTTTGATTTGCACGGAGCGCTATCCAACAGATTCGTGCGAGGTCATCGGGGTCGCCACAGCAGAGAAACTTGTATTCGGATGCGGGACGACTCCCACCAAGTGCATCAAGTTAAATTGAAGGCATCGTTAAAGAGTACTCGTTCTAGGTTTCAAAACTGGCTAATGAAATTCGCAATTAGTATGCCTGAGTTAGAGGATGCAATGGCGGCGTCTGGTCGAACTGCTGCGTCAATCTCGGCGAGGATCTGGCCTTCCAGGAGAATGCTACCAGCTCGCTTCAATTCTCGTCCGCGACCCAGATTAAGGGGCTTACATCCTAGGCGAAGTCTAACTCTTTGCAGTCTTCAGTCAGACTGGAAACGACGCTCTTGTAACTCAAAAGAAAGGCACTACAAGAAAGGTTTTCCAATCATGTTGTCTTTGTTGGCATTCAGTGGTGGTCATAGCGCCGACACCTCTTGTCGCCGAGTCTATTACCTGAACGAAGGCTGCTCCCTCTACATTCACTCTTCTGATAGGAGAAAAGCACTCTATCAGTAGTATTTGTCATTACCCGCAGTATACATGTTGCTGATTAGTGTAAAACAACCACCATTAGTTTCGGATATTCATTTACACATACCTGCTACGCGCCGCTGACCTGCCAGCTTTCCTACGTCTAAACTACGAGATCGCCGACGCTTGGCGTCCAGACGCAACCTCACCTCTATACACTGGATGTGCTGCTGAGCCAGCGCACAGGTTGGGTTAGTTTAGAAAGCATGAATTTCCTCGGAGGTGATTAAAAAAGACACTCAGTCCATAAGGGAGGATGTGACCAAGAACAATTCAGAACATGAATTGCTTTCGCTATAGTCCCTAGTAACTACCTATTCATCTAATCTTACCAGCTATAAGATACGAGCATAGATCAGGCTTGCGTTCTATATAGTGAAAAGAAAATACACAAAGTATTGCTATAGAATTGATGTCAAGAGCATAGCACTTTTAATGGGTCTCAATCTTCCATTCGCTTGTTAGAGGCATCAATTGCTACAGATTGAAGTTATAGCATGTGTGAGGCCGATCTGAAGATGAGAAGCAGTGCTGTGTAGATAACGATTAGTTCCCACGCCTGCAGTAGTCTGTGTACTGATCCTTGTGAGACGCGCAGGCACATCTATACCTCCAAAATATCTGCCTATTACCACAGTCAAAATGCATTCCATCTGGGTAAACGGAATTAAGAATACCTTGAATAGTGGTAGACTGAGCTATGTCACTGAAAATCTTTTCTAATGGTAATGTGTGGATCGATTGACCCTGTCCAACTATTGCTAAGGTCAATTGTGTGCATTGTAAGGGGAACAGGACGCTAGCGGCGCAGCCATTTAGTACATCACATGCCCACTGACTATCGCGTGAACTATGTAGACTTGCTGAATACTGATGCCAACGAATTACGACTAATGTTAAGGTTGCACAGTTTATAGCGCTATACTCGTAAAGGATCTCCGACAACGTGTGCTCAAGCTGCATTTGCATTCGTCTCTAGTTTTACGTTCTAGCATCTTGAGATATCTAATAGACCAACAATCAATACAATATATATTGTTATTCCTGTCAATCTACACCTTCTTGCAACCCATGACTGACAGTATCAAATGAGCATTTGCATAACACAACTCCAAGGCGGGAATTCAAGTAGTTTCACCAAAGGGCATCCCCATTGATTTTATTACATACCTGTATTTATTCCAAGTATGGTCGCAAGAGATAGATGATTCCGTTCCTAACTCTCTTGGCTCCGGGAGGAGCGACTACTCGATGTGTAGTAGAATGCAGATACTGTCCGGATTTATCTGCCAGATGATTTGCTACATTAACAAGTACACATCCTTCAACAACCGGGATTACTTTCCAGTCCTCAGTTTGACTTCCATCTTCCGCATATACAGGTATCTGTGTCGTCTCTTCGTCGTACCAGAGTAATGTAAGGAGTCCAAAGTCTGTGTGCCATGGATGGATGACTGTGCCTGCATCATGGATCGGAGGCTTGAATACAATTTTGAGCGCTGTATCGCTGGGCATCGTTGGGTCGTCGCTGATTTCTGGAATTACGATGCTGGCAGCGTGGCATAACTCGGCGAGAATCGTTTGGACGGCGCTGTTGAAGATTTCGATTGTACGGGTGATTAAACCTCGATAAGGCTCAAAAGTCTTTGGCAACACCCATTTTCCAAGTTCAAAGTCATTTCGGGGGATCTATCATGGCCAGATCAATGAACTATTCATAAGAAGTGGAGGGCTGATCAACCTCGTAATATTCAAATCCTTTACCACGATGATACCTATCAGTCGCTGATGGTTAGCAGGGCGTTGACATTGTGGCCGTATAGTAGCATACCCTCGTTCCACTCCTTCTCGAGCACTTTGAACCTTCTCGATAGAATCTAGAGGGAGATTGAAAAATGTTTCCGCTGTCCGAAAGATCGTAGGCATATCTTCAAATATCCTCCCCGTATTCATTCCACGAAGATCTAGGTAAAACATGCCCACCGTTCGGGCAGCGTCCACCATTTTCTTGATTTCGTGATCATCCTTGTTAGATAATTCCTCGAATCTGACAATTGGCAATGTAGCTGTTTGTTTCGCAGATGTGTTGGCTTCCATGATTGAGAATGGTAACAACAATGGAGGCAGGATAGCAATGAGTTAAATTCTCTACCAATACCTGTAAGTCAGAACCACATTCTACATTCTCGCGACTGGCTGACTCAAGAAACCGCGCATGAGGCAATATTTGTCTTTCGGGCCAATTTGATCAATATGATGCCGTGCTGAAACCCTGCATCTAGTTCGTATCTCTTGTTGTAAACTATTGAAACTTGTATCGTTTTACTTTCTTCGACGATTCCAGCTTCACCCCTATAGACCGTGTTCCAAAAGCTAAGTCATCAAAAGATCGAGGATTGACCAATTACATCAGTTGTTCGGCAGTTAACATTCTGCGCTAAGATACGAACGAAATGTGGGGCTGCTGGAGTTTATTGCACTGATGCGCGCTAGGATGAAGCCGTGATCGCTAATGGCAGTAGCGGCCCTATCGCCATGTTGGCCGGAGCCATTGTTGTGTATGAATTTCACAAACATCATTAAGACCTAGGGATGATTCATGACATGCGACATATGAAAGTGGAAGGTGGAGATGTCAGTCCACTAAAACGGAAATATGCACGAAGCGGGATCTTTAAGTACTAATTTGGGTAAGTGCTCGGTAGTCTCACTTCGAATATCGTCTTTCTGAAGAACAAAGCCTTCGACCGTTAGCGTTACCTAAAATGATCATATATTCTTTAGCATTTTACAATCTCATCGCTTAAAATAACCATATTGTGCATCAGAATGGTAAAACAGACATATGAATCAGGGAAACTGTTGTACTTTGACTATGCGTTACTAGCACCTAGACTAACCAGTTGCATTCGGCTTACCTTTCACATACCTTGTCCAAGCCCTGGGACTGATTGTCAAAGCGTTTGAAGCAAACAGTCTACAGAAAAGCGGCATTCTTATAGTCTGCTGATGCACCATCAAAAGTGATATCATGAAAAGTCTTTCCCCACGATCCGCCATTCTCAAAACGGGTGATGGAATACATCCACACAGTATCGTCAATAAGAGCCATTTAAGTTTCTCTTTTTCTCTGACAGAAGCTCATCTCGTCAGTCGAAAACTCAAACCTCTAGTAATGGCACCAAACGGCATCAACGACTCCCCAATCCGGTTCTTGATAATTGGTGTTGGTCCACATGCAAAAACAACCTACATACCTCATTTGAAGAGCTTCGAATCGGATGGTCGAGTCAATCTCGTTGCAGGGGTGGATGTGTTCGAAAATCAACAGACAATCACGGAATATCAGCAAAAAACATGTCCAAACATGGAACTCCACTTCGTCCCCTCATTTACAACCAATATGCCGGAACATGTGGCAAAAGAGTTGACACAAATCGTCGTTCGTTTGCGAATATCATTTGTTATCATAGCCACAGAACCCAGAGCTCATGTGGCTTATGGTTTGTGGGCTCTTTCGATTGGACTGAATATTCTCATGGATAAGCCTATCTCCACACGAAACGACGTTTGCGCAAGCTATCAGGAAGCTCTTTCTATTGCGCATGACTTCAGAATCTTGCTGGAGGCTTACATGGATCTCCAACGTGTTAAAAAAACATGTTTTCTTGTCCATAGTCACCGGAGATACCATCCAGGTTTTCACCATACCTTGAAGATGATCAGAGACATTCAAGAGAAGACTGGATGCCCCGTAACAAATGTCACCACGACAAATTGTGATGGGCAGTGGCGCATGCCTGCAGAGATTGTTGATGAGCTTTATCATGGGTATAATCTGGGTCATGGAAAGGTCTCACACAGCGGATACCATTTTGTGGACATTCTTTACCAGATCGTGAAAGCCGGACTTAACAATGGCAAGGATAAAAGGCCCGATCGAATAGAAGTTGTTAGCAGCTTTGTTCAACCGAATGGGTTTCTGATGCAGCTTAACACTGGCGACTACGAAAAGCTTTTCGGGGCTGAGGAATACAGAAGATCGTGCAAATATTCAGATCAAGACCTTAAAAGGCTATATGCTTCGTTCGGGGAGGTCGAAGCTTCGATACAATTCACGTTTCTAAAAGACAACGAAGCCATTGCGCTTGCCCAGATGAATGTTTCGCACAATGGGTTCACCAGGCGCCATTGGCTCCTGCCAGCATCAGATCTTTACAAAGGAAATGGCAGAGTAAGACATGAGATGCATGAGATCACCAGCGGCCCATTCCAGAAACTTATCGTCAGTGCAAAACAAGCACACAAGAGACCTGGCGACCCTCCGAGCGAGTCAACGGTCGGGAATAACAATCATTTTGAGCTTCAGGTTTTCCGAAACTCCGATATTCTCAACGAACCTGTACCATTTCGAACATTAACCGTCGATGATATCGAAAAAGAAGATGGCTCAAGAGAAACTGGATTTCATCTTGAGAATGTGAAGCGTGGTATTATAGAAGAAGCCATCGACTTCATGGAACATGGAAAAGATTTGCATGCTCTTCGGTCTAACCTTCCAGATCACAACGTTCCAGTTCATTTAATGAGTGCAATATATATTTCCCACATTCGCAGAAAGGCGGGATTGAATCCAGTTGTGAGCATGAAGCTAGAATATCCAAAAGGTACTTCTTATTGAATTCTTCTCGATCAAGATACTAATTGCTGATTTTTCAGGCCAGATGTCAGTCGCATCGTTTCCCGAGGACCGCGTGGACGTTGGTACTCCCTGACTCACAATAAATGCTCAAGGGGACCGTCCAAAGATAGATGCGAGTCGCCTCAACTTTACCGCCCATATCAAGTACTACCACAGTTCCCATTCTCGCAGCAAGGTGGCAGCAAGAGTAAAAGTCTCATAGCTATATTATATAGCTGGAGGCATCCACATGCAACGTTAAAATTCATCATTTCTCCAATTTTGCTGTGCACTGTACGTTGAGGTTTCCGGGGGAATTTGCATGAATAGATTCCTATGATGAACTTTTAAATAAAAAATTACTTTAAGCATATAAATAGTGGTGTTTGCGATCTTTGAAGGTGAATATAAGACTGGAACCAATCAATTGTATCAGCCGTTCGATTCGCAAACGTGCAAGAGGAAGTCCATGGTATTACGGAGCATATTCTGGGACGTTTGCGAATCGAAAGGGCAATACAATTGGTTGTACCCAGGTCTGGTGAGGATCAACACACAACGCCAGTTCTAAAATGAAAGTATATCATAGAAAGAGTGCATAGAAAGCAAAAGTGGCTGAAATTGGAATTGAGAACTCCCAATCAAAAGATTTCTAATTTCGATCAAACATTTATTTACATGGCTAGATTCGATCAATGGAAAAATCATTGGTTATTATCGGAAACCATTTCGGGTGTCGCCACGTAAGCACATATTCACCTGGTGAACTTTACATGACAGGATTATGTTTCATATGACTACTATATTTCATAAGAATATGATAGCCGCTAATGCATAATAGTTCCGAAGAAAGTGAAAAGAGAAAAGCAAGTTTCTTAAGCCGCATCATTGATTTGTATTGGGCTATTATGGCACGATAGGTAAACGCGCGCGCAAGAAGATCAAGAGGACAACCAGCAATCAGGTATTCGAGTAGTAATCTCCAGTAATTGATTGAGTGAAGAAGGTGCCTATCTACTCCAAAAGGAAATCCCACTGTATGCCGACAGTCTAGTCACGTGTCGCCACTCCGACATCGACTACACCATACTATATAAGGTAGATATGTTGACTTCCTCTTGAAATCAACGTTTTGGCCCGCCATGACCGTCTCATTCATTTTCAATACATATCAGTTCCTCGTTCCTGGAACGGCAGCAATCTTACTATTATTGTATCGTTGTCACTTTAGATCGAAACATGTCAACTTCAAATCCTCTTCCCAAGTAAATCATGCGCCCCATCTGTCAACCACTCAGAAAAGGAACGAAGGCTCCTCCAAATCCGAGAAGTTCTATCGCAATTTGTTCTTTCAACTACAAAATATTGAAGACTTCCCAGACGCACTTGAGATAGGCCGAGATGAGCTCCTCGCGATGCTCTCACGGGGCATTGTGCATGGTATGAAGCGTCGATATGGGAACATCACATTGAAACAGGAGTATCATCCAGATGAAGTCCGGAGCTTTATAGAAAGTGAACAAGAAAGAGTTATGACAGGTTGGACGAGATATCTAGAGAAGAGAAAGCAAGGGCATGGCCCTCAACTTTTTTCATCAGTCGAAACCGCCAGATCTTGGCTGATGCAGCAAGCTCCAGTAAAACTTGTTGACGGCGCCTGGCTATCTCACGTACATAAGATCTCCACACCATTTGCTCTTCGAGGTATTACGAAGGACGCTTGGCAGGTCTTCTCGGAAGAGCTCGGCGATGGCGATTTGTTCAAACACCACGTCTATCTCTATCGACAGCTGCTTGCTGATGTTGGTTGCCAACTTCCTGAGAGTTATTCAGCCGACTTCATAAAAGCATATCATTGGAATGATATGCAGAACGAATCTGTCTGGGAGGCAGCTGCGGGTCAGCTTTTGATCTCGCTTTTCCCAAATGAGTTTCTCCCCGAAATCCTCGGCTTTAACATGCATTTCGAGCTTGTTACAATCAAAACAATGTGTGCAGCCTATGAGTTGAAAGCTCTCGGTATAGACCCAAGTTACTTTCTCATCCATATTGCTATCGATAACGCGGATTCGGGCCACGTCGCCATGGCCACCAACACTGTCATACGATATCTCGAAACGGAGCGAATAAAGAATGGTGTGGACGCCGTTAGCATCGTTTGGCAACGAGTGAAAGCCGGTTACATGATGTCTCAGGCCTTGGAGTCGCGGGCTACTGATGTTCAAAATTTACCAGAACTTCTTGTGCGAGAGCCATCTGACCCACCACTTAATACGCTCACTGCAAAAATGATCAACATATTCAAAGCTAAGGCTCTTGTATCTCACAAATGTCATCATCAAAGCCAGGCGCGCATAGGAGGACGATACCTATCTGAGTGGCTCGCCCCAGTCCACTGGAAACACTCTGACTCGCTGAAACATGTTGCATTACTTGGTGAGTTAAGTAGAGCTAAACCATGGGTATTTGCGGGAGCAAGCGATAAGAGCATCCTTGTGAGGGAACTCCAATGGGGAGGCCGAATGTTTGGGGCTTTCACACACGACGAGGTGTCCATACTGAAGAAATGGATAGATTCGCTAGGTTCGGAGAATCATGGTGACTTCTACTGGAGCTTTACTGGGAGAAGCTGCTTGGAGTCTAAAGACGCCATTTTAAACCTCCAGCACCCGATTCTCCATTACCCGGCGATACCGATTAAGGCCACATGCGAGATGCTTCCTCAAGCCTCTCCACAGATCTCGAACGAAATGTCACCGGAAGAATGGAAAGAGTTGCCATTGTACAAACTGTCAAGCCAAGTTCGAAAACCAGACTTGATGCTGCTATGGTTCACTCATATTGGATTGCTGGAGAATACTGTCGTTACACCCTCACTCACAACCTCACCACTCTACCTGGGGATACTACGCTTGCTTCGTGCACAATCGGGATTCGCGGTCGAAAAAGATGTTGTGGCCGGCATGGATGAGATGAACCGTCCGTCATATCTTAGCTTAGTCGATATCGGGTTAGAGATGGTGTCCTGCATGGATACAAGTTCCTCTGTTCAGGTCGAATGCCTTGACGATGTATTTATCTTAGCTAATAACCAGGGGAGAAACGAAGAAACTAGCATTCTTGCAAGGGACATGATGCATTGGGCTCAGCAACCGAAAAAATACCTCGGTTGGCTTCTAGGTTCAGCACTTGCTTTTTACCTATGAAGGACTTGGTAACAAGATCCGCAGAGCTCCTCAGCAGTGACAGCCGACTAGTGCTAGGGGATATCGTGAAGTGAGAGCGGAATTGTCTTCATGAGTGTGTTCAATATCTGAAGGATACAGACGAGTCACAATATGTGCAAGCGATGCAAGGATATCAGTATTGCTCAGCATTTCTGCAGCGATGCCTTTCATAGAAACCGAATACTTACAGATGGAGGCAGTGATCATATTCAATACAGAATTTGCATTATTTTTCGTTCGATGTAGCTTTGGTGGATGATACTCTGTTTGCTCGAATCTTTTTTTTCGAAGTTCTACACAACGAAGATCCTGAAGTCTATGCGCTCGGTGAGGTGTCTGACCTCAATTATGCAATTATGAGATCATGCTTCTGCATTATGCATTTACACAGAATTGTGACTTGTACACAAGTATGTGCGATGCAATTTTCCTTGAAAAAATATTCAAAATGGTCTCACGAGGATAATTCTTGCAGAATCATCCCTCCATACTGATCAGAGTTTCCAAGCATAAATCACATGATGAACGCTTTACGAAAGGTATCAATGATGAACTCACAGAGGATTGCGCATGCATGTGCTGGTGCGCTATAAAACAAAGCTGGTTTGGTTCGATTCCACCACGCTTGCTCCGCCTCGACAAGGATATCACTGTCACTGCGTAGCTAGTTTCGGATCGTTAGGAATCATGCGTGATTCGGGCCGATCCGCTTCTCGGCCCATAGCGCGTGGTTATGTGACCCCTGCTCAGTAAGAGAATCGGCAGGCGAACGCCAGCCGATCTTTACCTGGCCTTTCCCAATAAGCTTGAGCAGCTAAGAACAAGGGGCCGCAGTATTTGTCTAAAAAGGGGTAGCAGAAGTTTGCGGAAGAATTATTCCAGGTCGCAGCTCGAGCCATCCGTTTAGACTGCAGCATCAATAGATAGAGTTTAGGTGGCACTTATTCTAGGATTCTTTTCCGAGGAGCTTCATTATAATCCTCGATTCATGTAATCTTGTTCATATCACTGCGATTCTTTTGTACGTGAATCCATCGAGGGAGATTATACATTTTTGAATACGAGATCCTTTTCCAGTCTGACTGCAGTTCATCCCGAGGCAGAAATAAATATCAGACTCATTCGAAAACCGACAAAAGTTAATAAGTAACGATGAGCAGTTCCGAAAGAAAAGCTTCCATTGTTCAAATTCCCTATCCATCAACGAGTGAAATGACCAGTTCATTGTATCAGTCAAATACAGCAAACTCCAGCACAGCATCGCGCAGTCGTTTACAAATTGTCATGATCATGGTCGGGTTATGCGTAAGAGTTCCATCTGCCTAAATCTGGAAGATCGCTGCTCATACCTATGAACAGTCTGCTATCTCCCTTGCAGCACTTAATCAAAGTGTCGTAGCAACTGCGATCCCGACGATAACTGGCGAGTTTCGATCATCAGGATTTACCTGGATCAGTGCTGCTTACCTGCTTGCCAATGCTGTTACAGCCCCAATATGGTCAAAATTCTCCGACATTTGGGGTCGGAAGTCAATTTTACTTACCGCCATTGCCTTGTACTTCTTGTTCTCAGTTATCTGCGCAACCTCACAGAGTATGCTGATGCTGATCATTGGTCGTTCCTTTCAAGGAGTTGCGGGAGGAGGTCTGGTACAGATCGTGTACATTACAATATCAGACATGTTCAGTATGCGGGCCAGACCATTTTACCTGGGACTAATGCAGATAGTTTGGGCTATTGCAGGTGGTCTTGGTCCTGTGCTGGGGGGTGTCTTCTCAGAGCGGGTAAGTGCTCTTCTTTCCGCTTCTTAATCTTAAAAAGAAAAAAAAGTATCTCAACTAGAATAACCATTGTCGTAGGTAACATGGCGATGGATTTTCTGGATCAATCTCCCTATTTCGTCGATTGCCCTTCTGCTGTATGCTTGGATGTTCACAACCCGAAAACCAGTTTTGTTCCAGGAATGAAGGCTGTAGATTGGTATGGTATAGTATCCATGATTGTATCTCTCGTCAGCTTATTCCTCGGGTTGAACATTGGGGGTAATTCGTATTTGTGGAGCTCACCTTTAGTCATCTGCCTTCTCGTAGCCGGAGTCTTGATGGCCATTGTTTTTGTACTCTGGGAAGGCAGAGCTCGATTTCCATTAATACCATTGGGCATATTCGGAAAGCTGTCGAACGTGGGTATATTAATAATTGGATTTGCGCATGATTGGGTATGTTGTCTGCCTTTTCAATCCTGTTCTCCACTAAGTTCTGTTCGACCATCCACAGGTAGTATCCTCTGTTGGGTTTTACCTGCCCTTGTATTTTCAGTCCGTCAGAAGCTCATCTCCCCTCCAATCCGGCTACCTCATAATTCCGGTAACTCTTACGCAAGCGTTGGTTGGAATAGCCGTTGGGGCTGTCATCCACAGAACAGGCCGTTATTTGGAGGCCATCTGGATAGGAGCTGCATTGTTGACGCTTGGAAATGGACTCTATATCAACCTTGGAATATCTTCTTCAATGGGAAGTATCATAGCGTTTCAGGTAATCGCCGCAACCGGGGCAGGCTTGCTCTTTCAACCTCCTCTTGTCGCACTTCAGGCATTAGTTCCTCCGCATAAAACAGCATCAGCGACAGCTACCCTTGGCGTGATCCGGAGTCTCTCAACAAGCACTAGTATCATCGTTAGTGGTGTCTTGTTTTCGAGTGGAATGGACTCTCGACGCTCCACTCTTCTTGAGAAGGGGTTAGCAGTGGACCTAGCAAACAGCTTTTCTGGCTCAACTGCTGCTGCTAATGTATTTCTGATCAAGACGATCTCAGACCCAGGGTTACAGACCGCTATAAAAGAATCCTTTGCAAGTTCACTTAGGGAAGTGTGGATTCTCTGTACTTGTATAGCGGCATGCGCTGTGATTGCAAGCACTCTTATTTCTAATCAGAAACTAAGTGATGCGCACGAGGAGTTTAGAACAGGCCTGGAAAATCTTTAGATCCCGGTGTAGCCAGACCTGAGTCACACTGGTAAGGTCGATGACTGGTTCTTCAAAGTTACACACAATATACAGCTGAATTTTAGGAAAATTATAGCATCACATGAGGAGGAGATGATAGTTTGTTGTCATTTACGAATTCTGCAATTGCCATTTCAGCAGCCACTGGCGGAGACAATACCTTCCCTTATAATACACAAAATTTTGTCAGAGCCTTTGGGATATCTAATCAATTCAGTATCGGCTGAAGCTTGTACCAGTATGCACTCTTCATCATCCCAATTGCTTTCCAGAATGAATTTTGGGATATCTAAAAGAATGTTGTTGAGTCTGCGTAGGTATTTGCCTTGAGTTTGCTCGAGCACGTTCAATAAATGAAGATAATCCTTTTCACAAAGCTCAAAAAAGCTTTCCACTATTTGTTAGCGCTGAATTATAAGCATATTGCACTCTTACATGTGGTCTTTCCATCGCACTCCGTCTTTTCCTTGAGCATCCGCGACTAGTGCTAGCCCAAGATTTGCATCCCCGAACTTGTCCGCAAACCAAGAAAGTCGACATCCTAATCTTCTCAGTGCTGACACTCGTCTTCTATGGGCTCCGTCCTGCATAGTCGTAACAACCATCTCTTCTTCTTTGATGATACCCATTAGATAATCCGTGATCTGGGCTTCTTCAAGTTTCCGTGGATTTCCGAGTTTTGGCCCGTTGAATGCACGACGAGATTGTATGGTTTGTACTTGAAAAAAGAGTCCGATAGATTTGAGGTGTATGCCCGGGCCTCTTGATACAGTCTCAGATAGTCAAACCATTGTTGCAAAATTTTGAAGGATATGTCGAGCTCTCTAGCTTGGATCCTCCTGTACCTTCCTACAATGTCGACTTCCACATCTTGAAGCACAGAATTACATATATACTGCTTTTTCTGCTGCAGGATTTTTCGCAGTGCAACAAGACCATCCCCGTCTCCTATTCTTCTCACCAAATTTAATATACGTGCATTTATGTCTCGACTTCCACCTAAGGGAAGATTCTGTATTAGCTTTGGATCATTCCATGGAAGTTTGTTGTAATCGATTTTGTAATGAATGCACCGGGTTATTTCGGCGTTTGCGGATTCTTCGAAATAGGCCTCCAGCCTTGAAATCTCAGATTCGCGATGCTGTGGTGTTGAGGACTTTGTAGATCCCCGTTTGCGTTTCCCTAAACTGCTGTTGACCCAACAAAAGTTTGTGAGGTAACTGGAATCTTCATTTCGAATTCCTTGGTCATTCGGCCCAGTAAAACTCTCCGATAGCGAGGATGACCCATCAGAGTCTGCATTTAGTGATCTATACTGCACCACTTGTGCAGAGATGTCGTGTTCCAAGGTGTGAGAGCCCAAATCATGACTTGTTTCAGCAGTTGGAAACGTGGCCGCTTGTGGCAAATTCGAGCGCACACGTGTGTCAGACCCGTTCGAGTTTGTGATCCGATATGCAGAACATGATATCTGGTCTGCCTGGTCAGTTTGCCAGTCTAATACAGTCATGGAATGTGACTCAAAAGACGAGCGCTCGCTAGTTTCAGGCGTGGCGAGACAGGGGAAATCTTGAAGTGCTGGCCCGATAGCTTCCAATATATCTGGTTGAATCATGATTCCAGCTGCGGGCCATGATGTTGATGATACCGAAACAGGAGATGTAGCACAGGATAGCGCTGGGATCTCTCGGGATGTCGCATATGCTTTTATTTTATCCATATAAGCTGCCCACAATTTCAAGATCTCTTCGAAGGTGATTGCCTGCCCAAAACTGCTCGCTGTTAGTGACTGTACGAATATATCGTAACAGCACTGTTCAGCTATCCTCGCTATATCATGAATACTGATTTGATCCATGATAGTCCGAGTGAATAAGAACAATCAGTCTGGAGATTGGAAATATGAATATGGACCAAGTATCGGTAATTCCTCCTGTATGAACATACTACAGGCGCTATCATGTACCGTTATATTTACATGAGGAAGAAGATTATTCAAAACCTTTGCAGTAAGCTGGGAAGCACGTACTTCGCTCGACATACCTATCCTGTTCAATACAAAATCTCGGCTGGTACACACGGCCCGATAGGATCCAGCGGATATCTCCACTCTTTACCGCCCGCCCGCTCGGTTACGGATTGATCCTTGCCATGCCGATGCAAGTTTCGGCACTAATCTTGATCTCTATGATTTAACACTGGGTGGAGAATAACGCGCGGCATAGCCTCGAGATCTTCATAAGATATCTGTTCAACATGTAATATGTAATGCAGCTACTTTATGATAGGCCCGATATAGCGGTATTCACCGGAATGCTTCGCAAAAAGGCTTGACACAAATGGAGGGAGAAAATCATAGGACAGTAACTGTTCTCGATATTCGATCTACAGTGGGTGGACAAAAAGAAAAAGTAGTCAAGAAAGTTGATATTTTTAAAGAT